>JAPUBX010000757.1:0-191523 GCA_028672205.1 Proteocephalus fallax
CCACCCAGAGGACCTCGACAACGACCGCTCTCCCGAATCCCCGCATCACGGAGCTAACCAGCCCAAGATTCCTCCAAGAAAGACCCCGGAGAAACCAACCGCTGGCAGCAGAACGAATATGCTTCACCTGCAACAAAAGGGGCCACGTCCAGCAAATCGGCGTTAATCCGAAAGATCGCCCGAAGACAGCCTTTGTGACCCCATGGGGGCTGTATGAGTTTAACGTAATGCCATTTGGACTTACAAATGCCCCGGCCATATTCCAAGGCGCTATGGACTCCCTGTTTAAAGGGCTAAAATTCGTATCGGCCTACATGGACGATATCATCGTGTTCTCGAGAACACGCGCAGAACACATAAAACACCTCACACAGATCCTACAAATCCTGCGGGAGGCCGGGTTCCGAGTAAAACCCTCCAAATGCCAGTGGTTCCAGACTTCAGTTAGATATGTAGGCCACCTCATATCGGCGGAGGGAATACAGGCGATCCCCGAATCGGCGGCGCTCGTGCTGAAATACAGTCAGCCAACGAACGCGAAGGATATCAGAAGATTCCTAGGGTTCGTCACGTACTACTCCGAGTACATCTATCCGAGATAGCCGAGCCACTAAACCGACTAGTGCGGAAGAAGGTCCCATTCGTGTGGGGAAAGGAGCAACAGGAAGCTTTCGACAAGCTCAAACAAATCGTAAGCCAGGCTCCCATTATCGCTCTCCCAGACTTCGACAAGAAGTTCACGATCCGAGCAGACGCGTCAGATACGGCTCTGGGGGCCGTCCTCGAGCAGGAGAGGGATAGAGCACCGGTCGCTATCCGTTTCGCATCACGAACACTCAACGCGGCCGAGCGCAACTATTCCGCGACTGAGCGCGAGTGCCTCGCGATCGTGTGGGCCATTAAAACGTTCGAGGACTACGTACACGGGACTACGTTCACGGTGGTAACGGACCAAAACCCCTTAGTGCACCTCAACAAGTCAAAGGACGTTCACCACCGGATAGCTCGGTGGATGTTGGCACTCCAGCGCCACACCTACGTGATGCGACATGAAGCGGGCACGAAGAACATAGTTGCCGACGCGCTCTCCAGGATGCCAGACCCGGAGGAGAACAGGACGCTTGCCCGGGCAGCAGAACCAGCGGGTCCCGAACCGGCGATGGACGAAGTCGCGAAAATCAACTTCGCCGGAGCGGAAGACGCCGAAACGGAGTCCACGGAACCGATGACTCAAGCCGAGGAAGTAAGGACTACCCTGGTGCCCGACGCGGTCATGACACGACTACAAAAGGAATCGGCTAAAGAACTCGGGGAACAGACGACCGTGGGAAAGCGAGGACGATACAACATCGAGAAGAGGGGAGACCTCTTCTTCCGAAAATACACGTTCGGGGGCCGGGCGATGGAGCAAATCTACGTGCCCAAGACGATGCGAAAAGTCGTACTCGCCATCCTGCATGACCGAAACGGACATTACGACTCCGCAAGGACGCATGATGCCGTCCGTGAGCGTTTTCTTCTGGCCCGGATTCCTCCTAGATACAAGGGATTACGTCAGAAAATGCCCCAGGTGCCAAAAGACGAAAACGCGAAGCAATAAGGTCCCCATCTGCCCAATGGAACCAAGAGAGCCCAACGAGTTCATCGAATGGGATATCACCGGACCCATCACGGACCCCGATGGTTCAAAATGGTACATAGTAACCATGCTGGACCTATTTACTAAATGGGTGGAAGCAAAAGCCACCATGGACACGTCCGGAGCCGAGCTGGCCCAGATTCTGGTTCTTCCGGTACGGAGCCCCGAAACAGCTGCACAACGATCAAGGAGCCAACGTGAACGCACCACAAGTCCAAGAACTCTGTGACAGGTTTGGCGTCCACCACACAAGAACCACCCCATACCACCCGGAGGGAAACGGGGGTGTGGAAAGATTCCACTGCACTATCAAGGAGCGCATCCGGACGATCTGCGTGGGAGGCACGGAAGACTGGCGGCAGATACTGGCTGAGGGACTTCTAATATCGACGTGCACCGTCCGTTTGGTCTGAGCGGCTGCTAATTTTCCGTTATATATTTGAGATTGCAATTAATATGACGAAAACAACGCCGAGGATGAAAAGGAAGGTCCAGCAAAAAACGGTGTCGCATACGAAGACGTCGACGATGAAAGGTCGACCGGAATCTTCGCGCGAGGATGTAGACGAAAACATCTATTTAATTATAAATATTGTCTTTTTAAAACTTCCAATAAAATTCCAATCGTTTTGTAGTAGTTGGTTTTTAGTCTGAATAATGGGGTTTTTGTTTTAAAAGATACTAGCGCGCTTTCGAAACTAGGACTTTTTTTACCCTCGTGCCGTGAACGGTTATCTGCCATTTGGCTTTGTGTTTTTGCCTCCTTTTTGAGATAATGACGAAATCCCAGGCTCGAAGTATTAATAAGTCCCTGCCAAGAAGGGCCGTTCCATCTGCTATGTTGACTAGGACCCGTCAACCGCCTGCCTCCTCTACTGTTAAAAAAGATGACAGTAAACCGTCTGAAATGGACCAACTCCGCGATGTAGTTTCTCAACTGGCAGCCTCTGTGTCAGCACTGATGAACGACAAGCAGAACAAGGACAGGTCCTCTGTTACTCCTACCTCGACTAAAGAAATGGAGCCGACGCCCGTTACCCCAGCTCTGGATCAAGAGCCGACGTCTCCCTCCACTGCTAATCCCCATCGTCCTCGTTCTATGGACTCTGCTGTAACTCATTATTCTGCCTCCAACGACGTTTCCCTACCCGCCTCTGATGATGTTCCCCTATCAGCCCCTTATGACGCTCCTCTATCGCCTGTAGACGACGCTGTAGTTTACACTGGTGACAGCGGCGGGATAACATTTTACCTGGTTAGAGAGCTCAAAGCTGGCCGCTGCCACACTTACTGTTGAGAACGTCAACAGTGAACTCCCACGGTTCATCACAGAGGAAAACATCCGACGATACGGTGAAGATCAACTTAAGGAAACGGTTGCAAGCAGGATGGACTCTGCCCTCCTCCTCCAATGGAAAGGAGTTCTCCAAATGGGACTCTCCTTAGAAAGATCGGTCAGAGCTTTCGTCGGTTCTACGGAGGCGACGGAGATTGGCAGCTTTCGAGAGTGCTTTTCCGTAATACAGAAGGGAAAGGAGCCTCCCGTCCTGTTCGTTGTCCGGGCGGAGGAACACGTCAGAAAGTTGATGAAACCGGGTTATATACGAGACAGCATGACGGTGTTTGCCGTCCTCGAAGGACTGCTCCCCGCGTTTCGCTCCCGTCTACCCTCTGATCCGCCTACCGACCTCACTGCATTAAAGATTGCTCTCCAAGATATCTTCGATGCGTACCCCAACGCCACCAAGAGATCCTCGACAACGATCGCTTCCCCGAATCCCAAAATCATGGAGCTTCCCAGCCCAAGATTCCTCCACGACAGACCCCCGAGAGATCAACCGTTGGCAGCCGACCGCATATGCTACACCTGCAACCGAAGAGGCCACGTCCAGCGGTTCTGCCCGGAGAGATCTGGATACAGACCGCGACAAGTCAACGCCGTCAAGGTCGAAGCCGGGGCAGACCGAGAAACCTCCTTTGCTGAAGAGGCCGAGGAAGCATGATCAGCGAAGAGAGAAAGAGGGGGGGGGTCTCGTCTGAGGGGGAAGTGGTGTAGACGAAAACATCTATTTAATTATAAATATTGTCTTTTTAAAACTTCCAATAAAATTCCAATCGTTTTGTAGTAGTTGGTTTTTAGTCTGAATAATGGGGTTTTTGTTTTAAAAGATACTAGCGCGCTTTCGAAACTAGGACGTTTTTACCCTCGTGCCGTGAACGGTTATCTGCCATTTGGCTTTGTGTTTTTGCCTCCTTTTTGAGATAATGACGAAATCCCAGGCTCGAAGTATTAATAAGTCCCTGCCAAGAAGGGCCGTTCCATCTGCTATGTTGACTAGGACCCGTCAACCGCCTGCCTCCTCTACTGTTAAAAAAGATGACAGTAAACCGTCTGAAATGGACCAACTCCGCGATGTAGTTTCTCAACTGGCAGCCTCTGTGTCAGCACTGATGAACGACAAGCAGAACAAGGACAGGTCCTCTGTTACTCCTACCTCGACTAAAGAAATGGAGCCGACGCCCGTTACCCCAGCTCTGGATCAAGAGCCGACGTCTCCCTCCACTGCTAATCCCCATCGTCCTCGTTCTATGGACTCTGCTGTAACTCATTATTCTGCCTCCAACGACGTTTCCCTACCCGCCTCTGATGATGTTCCCCTATCAGCCCCTTATGACGCTCCTCTATCGCCTGTAGACGACGCTGTAGTTTACACTGGTGACAGCGGCGGGATAACATTTTACCTGGTTAGAGAGCTCAAAGCTGGCCGCTGCCACACTTACTGTTGAGAACGTCAACAGTGAACTCCCACGGTTCATCACAGAGGAAAACATCCGACGATACGGTGAAGATCAACTTAAGGAAACGGTTGCAAGCAGGATGGACTCTGCCCTCCTCCTCCAATGGAAAGGAGTTCTCCAAATGGGACTCTCCTTAGAAAGATCGGTCAGAGCTTTCGTCGGTTCTACGGAGGCGACGGAGATTGGCAGCTTTCGAGAGTGCTTTTCCGTAATACAGAAGGGAAAGGAGCCTCCCGTCCTGTTCGTTGTCCGGGCGGAGGAACACGTCAGAAAGTTGATGAAACCGGGTTATATACGAGACAGCATGACGGTGTTTGCCGTCCTCGAAGGACTGCTCCCCGCGTTTCGCTCCCGTCTACCCTCTGATCCGCCTACCGACCTCACTGCATTAAAGATTGCTCTCCAAGATATCTTCGATGCGTACCCCAACGCCACCAAGAGATCCTCGACAACGATCGCTTCCCCGAATCCCAAAATCATGGAGCTTCCCAGCCCAAGATTCCTCCACGACAGACCCCCGAGAGATCAACCGTTGGCAGCCGACCGCATATGCTACACCTGCAACCGAAGAGGCCACGTCCAGCGGTTCTGCCCGGAGAGATCTGGATACAGACCGCGACAAGTCAACGCCGTCAAGGTCGAAGCCGGGGCAGACCGAGAAACCTCCTTTGCTGAAGAGGCCGAGGAAGCATGATCAGCGAAGAGAGAAAGAGGGGGGGGGTCTCGTCTGAGGGGGAAGTGGTGTAGACGAAAACATCTATTTAATTATAAATATTGTCTTTTTAAAACTTCCAATAAAATTCCAATCGTTTTGTAGTAGTTGGTTTTTAGTCTGAATAATGGGGTTTTTGTTTTAAAAGATACTAGCGCGCTTTCGAAACTAGGACGTTTTTACCCTCGTGCCGTGAACGGTTATCTGCCATTTGGCTTTGTGTTTTTGCCTCCTTTTTGAGATAATGACGAAATCCCAGGCTCGAAGTATTAATAAGTCCCTGCCAAGAAGGGCCGTTCCATCTGCTATGTTGACTAGGACCCGTCAACCGCCTGCCTCCTCTACTGTTAAAAAAGATGACAGTAAACCGTCTGAAATGGACCAACTCCGCGATGTAGTTTCTCAACTGGCAGCCTCTGTGTCAGCACTGATGAACGACAAGCAGAACAAGGACAGGTCCTCTGTTACTCCTACCTCGACTAAAGAAATGGAGCCGACGCCCGTTACCCCAGCTCTGGATCAAGAGCCGACGTCTCCCTCCACTGCTAATCCCCATCGTCCTCGTTCTATGGACTCTGCTGTAACTCATTATTCTGCCTCCAACGACGTTTCCCTACCCGCCTCTGATGATGTTCCCCTATCAGCCCCTTATGACGCTCCTCTATCGCCTGTAGACGACGCTGTAGTTTACACTGGTGACAGCGGCGGGATAACATTTTACCTGGTTAGAGAGCTCAAAGCTGGCCGCTGCCACACTTACTGTTGAGAACGTCAACAGTGAACTCCCACGGTTCATCACAGAGGAAAACATCCGACGATACGGTGAAGATCAACTTAAGGAAACGGTTGCAAGCAGGATGGACTCTGCCCTCCTCCTCCAATGGAAAGGAGTTCTCCAAATGGGACTCTCCTTAGAAAGATCGGTCAGAGCTTTCGTCGGTTCTACGGAGGCGACGGAGATTGGCAGCTTTCGAGAGTGCTTTTCCGTAATACAGAAGGGAAAGGAGCCTCCCGTCCTGTTCGTTGTCCGGGCGGAGGAACACGTCAGAAAGTTGATGAAACCGGGTTATATACGAGACAGCATGACGGTGTTTGCCGTCCTCGAAGGACTGCTCCCCGCGTTTCGCTCCCGTCTACCCTCTGATCCGCCTACCGACCTCACTGCATTAAAGATTGCTCTCCAAGATATCTTCGATGCGTACCCCAACGCCACCAAGAGATCCTCGACAACGATCGCTTCCCCGAATCCCAAAATCATGGAGCTTCCCAGCCCAAGATTCCTCCACGACAGACCCCCGAGAGATCAACCGTTGGCAGCCGACCGCATATGCTACACCTGCAACCGAAGAGGCCACGTCCAGCGGTTCTGCCCGGAGAGATCTGGATACAGACCGCGACAAGTCAACGCCGTCAAGGTCGAAGCCGGGGCAGACCGAGAAACCTCCTTTGCTGAAGAGGCCGAGGAAGCATGATCAGCGAAGAGAGAAAGAGGGGGGGGGTCTCGTCTGAGGGGGAAGTGGTGTAGACGAAAACATCTATTTAATTATAAATATTGTCTTTTTAAAACTTCCAATAAAATTCCAATCGTTTTGTGGTAGTTGGTTTTTAGTCTGAATAATGGGGTTTTTGTTTTAAAAGATACTAGCGCGATTTCGAAACTAGGACTTTTTTTACCCTCGTGCCGTGAACGGTTATCTGCCATTTGGCTTTGTGTTTTTGCCTCCTTTTTGAGATAATGACGAAATCCCAGGCTCGAAGTATTAATAAGTCCCTGCCAAGAAGGGCCGTTCCATCTGCTATGTTGACTAGGACCCGTCAACCGCCTGCCTCCTCTACTGTTAAAAAAGATGACAGTAAACCGTCTGAAATGGACCAACTCCGCGATGTAGTTTCTCAACTGGCAGCCTCTGTGTCAGCACTGATGAACGACAAGCAGAACAAGGACAGGTCCTCTGTTACTCCTACCTCGACTAAAGAAATGGAGCCGACGCCCGTTACCCCAGCTCTGTTTCCCTACCCGCCTCTGATGATGTTCCCCTATCAGCCCCTTATGACGCTCCTCTATCGCCTGTAGACGACGCTGTAGTTTACAGAGGACATGGAAGAATATGGAAAAACAACGGCCGCATCTACGAGGCCGTCGACGAGGGAGGTTCGACCCTTCTCTTCGCACGAGGACTTCGAAGAAGATGGAGAAGCCCTGGCCGTGTCTACGAAGACGTCGACGACGAACTGCCGACCAGTATCTTCGGATAAGGACGCGGAACGAGATCAGCAGATACGTGGAATCGAGGCCAAGATGGAGACGATTCTCCGAGCCGTGGACGCTATGACGCGGAACAACCAAGGTTCCCCGGCTGCCCCCGTTAACGAGCAAGAACAGACTCGTGATTCCCAAGTGACTACCCCACGACCCCGGTCCCCAAGTACTGTTGCCCCTAGCCTCCACAATGTACCAAGCTACTCCCTCTCTCCCGGTGTAACCCCTACCCCTGACAAAGGCCCATCCCATTTTTACACGATAATACTTATCCATCCATTATAACTGTTTGCATCATTATATCCATTCCTATCATTTCAATGCGTCTCCTCATCATGGCTGCTCAGATTGTGTATCCATCTTATACGATTACCATTACAAAACCCCCAGCGAAGGTCTAATATTTCTTAAGTCAGAACCCCACAATTGGGTCACAAGAACAAGCACGAGACGGCCGTCACAGAGATTGATCACTATTTATGGTACCACACAACAAAACTATCAACGATGCCATAAAACGGTGCATGTACGTCTCTTGTGTGCGCAAACCATGTTCACTACTTTGTCAACCAAACCACAATCATGCAAGCTCACAACACGTGGCATTGGTTTCGGTTTCTCCCCGTCTGCCAGTCATCATTCCGTTTTATTACATTGGGGTAGGTAATCGAGTAACAGCAAAGATATCCCGAACTAAAATAAGACACATTAACAATGGCCGAGCATGCCACAAAGTTACCTGTACAATTGATAAGCCTACATTATGCCAAATAAATGATGCTTTGACAGTCGATCGTGTAGCAGAGGGCGTTATTCACATGTTGAAACACGGCAAGTAGCAACCGCCATCAAGTGAAAGAGACAGATAAACGAGCAGTAAGCCTTGACGAAATCTCCATACCACAAATCGAATTAACCCACTCGTCACATACTCGCCAAAATAAGCCATCCTTTAAACAAATTGTCCCTCAACTTATTAAAAACTAAGGCAGCAATATGTATTTCAACATTTAGATGAGGTGCTCATACATTAAACGAAAATGGATTCTTGGAATCGAAAATGAATTGTCAATTTATCATTGTTCTGTAGATAGCTTTGTAGGGACCTTACAATCCTCAACTTTCACGTATTTTTCCCATTTCGCTATTAATGCATTGTCTTCTTTCTCTCGAGAATTCGAAAGAAAATTACTTCATCTATTGCATGACAAATGCGCATGTGCGGATCGCGAATTACCCTCATCCTTTTGACGCCAGCTTCATGAACTTCCGTCAATTGTACACATGCTGCATTTACCAATTTCACTAACACGTAAAGCACTTATTACACTTAAGCCGGTAATTCCAAGACACACACAATAGTAAGTATTCTAAGAGGATCCTAATCTATGCCTAAACCGCGTTATTATATAGTCTCAATCGATATAATTCAATAAAGCGTTTCTGTGGTCAACGTGATATTTTATAGTCCCCTTGCCGGACTTGGCGTGAGTGTGCTAATACACTGGAAACTGTCGTAAACTCTTTAGTGTTTCCGCAGCTTTCGCATCAGCTGGCCAAATTTAAGAACAATTTGCAGAGACGTCTGCAACAAGGCTTGGCATATAAGTGTTTCAATACAAATGTGGATGATTATCAAGCGAATGCAAATGCTGTTTACATCGATCTTATCACTGATTTATTACCGATATAAACAAAGAACCGTCTGGAAATCGGAAGAACGCGCATCGTGGGTATCCATAACTATCGCCCGAGTTGACGGAATCGACCCGCTGCTTCAGAATACGCATATGTAGATAGCGAACTGCAACATAACCATCACCTCGGCGATAAACCGCAGCATCAACCAAAATTATCATATTTTCATTCCTGATGCAGACCAGATTATATTCAGTGGAATCGTTTTGGCCTTGTTACTGAAGCCTCAGCGATTCTCCGATCAATCTCTCCGTACACACATAATCAAATCTAGGAATTAACTTCTGGACAAGACTGGAATAAGAAGATAACAGACAGTTCTATTCAAGTCCAGAAAATATGTTTCCCATTTGAGTGCTTGAAGACGGGGCACCCGATTATCGCATTTAGTTAAAGACGATATGCATCTTTCTTTCAATAAAAACCTTGATGGACCTGATACCTCCAAGCATAACGTGAACGCATTTTCAAGAAGCCAAACCGCTATTGAATCGTATATATTAATCGCAAGATTGTTTTTTCGTGCACTTATAACAAACAAGCACGAATTTTTTTATCTAACGATTAAATAACATTTTCATTTAAATTATCATCAAAGCACTACCACAGTCAATAATTGCTAAGCCATGAAACAAGGAAGAGTGTTCGTTAGATTGACAGTCATTAGCGTAGTACGGCTTGCAACATATTATCTGTCTGTTCTTTTTCCTTATCCGAACAACGACATTCTAATTCGCTTCAATTAATGATGTCGGACAGTCTACTGCTCGATAACGTGAATGCCACCCAAATAACTTGTCGCAGACAACTGATACGTATATCCTACAACGCCACAGCGATAGACGATCAACATGTTCAGTGTCTAGTCAACGATTTTAACCCAAAGACTATCGAGGCGAAAGGTGGCGAAAGGTGACGACGAATTCACGTCCAACCTGAAGAACGTAGTGCCCTTAGTTACTGTTCGGGTACGTGGGCTTGCTGTGAAAGACCATCTGCACAGCTATGCAAATGGATAAATAGGGCATATCCAAACCTTGACTCGAATTTTTGAGGAAACTGAAATAGCCACGGATTTCGTCTAGCTATAGGACAGTCCTTTTTGTTCGTCACCAGACGTCACCACTAACATCAGGGTGTTCAGTCTTCAATTTTCGAAACGGTTTACCGTTCTCTGAGAGAGCATTTGGTCATCCATAGATATTTCCGCACCAACAGTCTCGGATATGTTTTCAGGTAACCTCGAGGATGCATGTCTCCTGGAAATCGGTTGTGCTCCCGTATCAACTGTTGGCAATGACGAAAATGTTTGCAATGTCGGTAGATCATAATAATCTTATTCCAAAGACGCAAACAGGATTTCGGGTGGCCGCGGAGCCTGTCTTTTAGTTCCTGCTTCATCTGTTCTGGTGAAACTAACAATCGGAACATATAAGGAATAACCAAATTGCGATATACCTGAGTTATTGTAAGTATTCGACAATATTGTCTACGCGATGGTTGAAGAGATTTTTATTTGGACAACTTGAATAGGGTGGATCTGAGGGGTCACTTAAAATACGAGCGGCGATTGGTGAACAACAATTGAAGTGGCGTTGAACAATAATGTCTTGGATGGAGAGAATAGGCGGGCCACTAAAAAACGAGATTATTTTTAAAAGTTTGTATACGGGTTGAATCCATGTCTACTGAACCGGAGAACTAATAAACAGAGGAGGCGACATTTTCCGAAGACGGCATCCACTTGATCCCTCCAAGACAATAGATTTTTGAAAATAACACAGAAGAATTTTGAGCTCGAAGCGAAATTATGGTGTGAAGCGATTTCCGGAGTGTCAACATTTGCTCCGAGGGAAAACGTAACGGAGATGCATTTTGATGCGTTGCGCAGAAGGCCATTCTCTGAAGACCACTCATGTACCTCAGATATGGCCACCACAAGCATTTGTCTTGCAGGAATTACATCAAGTCGGTTCGTTAAATCACAACACGACGACGCGACAGTCATTGTCCGATTCAGGCTGGGTTGAGTGACGCGAGTCAACATGAATAAGCAGCTTTATCCCGTTTTTATTTAGAACGGATGTAGGGACCCAACCGTATGGTTAGCAGATTCGCTTATTATAGATCAGTCCATATTACTTTAAGAGATTATAAGTCGTGAAGAGGAACAAAACAACGCACCCACCGTAGTTTTGTAAGAATGACTAGCGCTACGTGCGAAAATATCTCCATGGTCATTCACCGCAGTGTCGTGTGAGTCCGTTCGTATGGGAATTGGCCGGTAGGGTATCTCGACCATGCAGTTTCGTGTTGAGCAAGTCCCTGATGAGCTGATGGCTATTCGATCACCCTATGAGAATCAACAATGCGTTGCTAATAGTCGAGAGAGGATAGTTGTCTTCATTTCAAGTCATAAGGGTCTCCTCATTATGGCTGCATGAATTGTGTATCCATGTTCTACGAATACCGTTACAAAACCCCCAGCGAAGGTCTAATATTTCTTAGGTCAGAACCCCACGATTGGGTCACAAGAACAAGCACGAGATAGGTCGGACGTCTGTATGACACCCTAGAAAAAGCTCTTATTTCAGCTTCCTCAGCATCCTAGGCTTCTTGATCAAACGGGGTCTCTGGGGAAGGAGCCTGAGTAGACCGATCGGCAGTGATAGCGAGCCTGGGTGTAGTGGTGGAGCCGGCCATCCTGAGTTATGGGTTGGCCGGGACTTCGACTGGAGTTGTCACCAAATTCACGACAAGCGTGAAAGGGAAAGCGACAGATGCGGGACGTCTTGTGGGAATAGCGCCGGTCGAAGACAGCGCGACAGGAGCATTGCTTCCATTTGGAATAATCTGAATAGTTGATGGTATGGAACGCTTGAGTTGGAGAACAAGCACAGTTCGCCCGACTAGATAGACTCAGAGAGCCCGGAACATTCGAGTGAGTGTGTTGTTAACCGACGGCAGTTATCCCTTAGCATATGGGCCGGAGACGAGACGAGCGGAATGACATAGAATACCAACGAGCAGTGTCCTGTGCTCGACGAAATGGGTGGTTCTGCTGTTTGGGACGTTGGCAGATATCCGATCACAGAGACTAGATTCATTATTTAATGATGTCCTAAACCCCTTACTTTGTCAGCGGTTGCCTGATGCCTCAGATGTGCATGTGCGTGCTTTTTGTGTGCTTGTGTAAACCAGATTGTTCGCTTTACTTTGTTTTCCAACCCGTTCTCCTCCACAGCCAGATGGCAGACGTTCCAACACCTTCGGCGCTTTGCGTCTTCGTTTCGCACCGTATGTCATTGAATTCAAAATAAATCTTTTTTTGTTTAAATCTCACTTCTTTGTGTTGATATGATGTTTGAGGGGTTTGAAAAAAAGGTTTGCGGTTAGAAATTGACAACGTTTATTGCAAGGTCCTGGGGCAGTTGGCTGTAAGTCGGATAATTGCATAGGGTTAGTTAGAATATGGGCGTGGCTCGTTTGGGTATATGTAAATTCGTATTTGTGAAAACGATTGCGACGTTAATCAATTGGTTGCCACTTTTGGACGAATATTCCATACTGGAGAAATTGTTACGTTTTGGTCGCCAATACCTATTATTCAAACAACAGTTAGGGCCCGACCTGGGCCGAAAACGCCGACAAGGCGCGATGCCTAGTGCCCGTTGCGGCGAGTCCTGTCTGGACACACGTGGGGCATGTCGAGGTAAACAAATGGGGGTGGGGCCGGCCTCTGGTGTCGGCGATGTTGTCTTAATTTTCTCCATATTAAGGTCACAGCATGCGTTAGCCAATGGGGGGCCAGTTTAACTGGTGTCATGCGTGGGGCATAAATAAACACATCGACGCAAACACGCCCTGCTACACGTTTAATACGGCTAGCACCAAATGTAATGTCCTCGTAACTTCGGAGACCTGGAGAAAATTGGAGTGAGAATGCACCTCGATAATGAAGCAGGAGAGCTTCTGGGGAAGATTTATTATCGATAGGCGAACAGGATAGGATATGAGGATCAGAATCGTTGTCGCAGATTAAAGGGCAGACCTAAAATGATACATAAAACAAGTTAAGTTACCAGGTGTAAAAGCTATACATGCAGCCAGTGGCGTGCGTTACAGAGCCCTCCCTCCACAAAGCCACTGTCCTCAGTAGCTAGAGGAAGCCAGTTCGATGGTGTGCGATATAGTGATGAGGGTGGGTTGATCGAAAGGCTGTTGCGTGAGTCCCGCCTTCAGCCGATTGAAGTGGACTGGGACATGTGTGCGGGCTTAGCGCTGGCATTCCTGCTGGATGTCGATCAGCCGGGAGTCGTACGACGGGGGGTAAAAATGGGATGGGTCTTCAGAACGGGAAAACTACTATGCTGGTTTGGAAAGGGAGGAAGTTATGTGCGCTATTGCGTTTATTGCTGGAGATGGAGGAACAACATTTGTGGCAGAGGTGACTTACGCGGTCTAGGACCAGATCTCTCCGGGCAGAAGCGCTGGACGTGGCCCCTTTTGTTGCAGGTGTAGCATATTCGATCAGCTGCAAGCGGTTGGTCTCTCCGGGGTCTTTCTGGGAGGAATCTTGGGCTGGTTAGCTCCGTGATGCGGGGATTCGGGGGAGCGGTCGTTGGCGTGGATCTCTGGGTGGCGTTTGGGTGCGCGTCGAAGATATCTTGGAGTGCAATCTTCAGTTCTGTGAGGTCGGTGGGCGGATCCAAGGGGAGACGGGAACGAAAACCGGGAAGGAGTCCTTCGAGGACGGTAAACACCGTCGTGTAATCTCGTATTACACCGGGTTTCATCAGCTTCCGGACATGTTCTTGAGACCGGACGACGAAGAGGACGTGAGCCTCATTTCCCCTCTGTCTTAAGGAGAGGCACTCAGCGAAACTGCCGATCTCCGTTGCCTCCGTGGAACCGACGAAAGCTCTGGCGGATCTTTCCAGGGAGAGACCCATTTGTAGAACGCCGTCCCATTGGAGGAGGAGGAGGAGGAGGAGGAGGGCGGCGTCCATCCTGCTCGTGATCGTTTCCTTCAGTTGCGCTTCGCCGTAGCGCCGGATGTTTTCTTCTGTGACAAATCGTGGGAGTTCACTGTTGACGTTTTCGCCACCCTCTAAACGGGTGAAGTTCATCCCGCCAAGGCTGTCACCACTGTGCGCTATTGCGTTTATTGCTGGAGATAGAGGAACAACATTTGTGGCAGAGGGTCGAGTAATAACTGACTCAATAGGGAAAGGTCGAGGGGAATTAACGGGGGCGTAAGGCGTCGGCTCTTTCTCTTAAGCCGAGGAAGGAATGACTGAAAGCTGGTTCTTATTCTGCATCTCGTTCTGAAGTACTGACATTGAAATTGCCAGTTGTGAGACGACTTCGCAGAGTTTGTCCACATTCGACGGGGTACTGTCGTCGTCTTTAATGACAGTCGAGGAGGGAGGCGGTTGACGGTTCCTAGTCAACATAGTAGATGAGACGACCCTTCTTGGCTGGATCTTTTTAATACTTCGAGCCGGAGGTTTCGACATAATCTTGAGAGAAAACACAGAGAAAAACTCGGCAGAACCTGTTCGTGACACGAGGGTAAAAAAGTCCTAGTTTCGACATCGGTCTAGTATCATTAAACTAAAACCCAATTGCATCAAGTTGCATCATCCAATCTGCAGTTGGCTGCTGCAACGGGGAATCCGAGACGATCTCGGTCCAGTGTAGCCACCTGTTGACGTGTGGCGGAAACTTCGCCTTCCAGCTGGTTGATGCTTTCGACAATCGAACCCGATTCCTGACGTGGAGGAATCAGAGATTATCCCAGCTCCTGCTCTTGAGTCTATGGAAGGCTTTCTGCTGCTCCTGCCCCCACACGAACGGCGTTCTCTTCCGGACCAGTTGGTTTAAGGGTTCAGCTATCTCGGCTAGCTTATCCATGTACTCGGAATAGTACGTGACGAGACCCAGGGATCGACGAATGTCCCGCGCGTTCGTTGGCCGGCCGTAAATGGCGGCCATTGAAAGGCGCTATCCAAAACGCGTGCCAAAAAACGATGCACGCAAGTGATAGAAGCACACCGATCGCACCAACAAGCAGAAAAACCAATTCGATTTCTATCAGGTTGGGTATTGCCAAACAGGAGCAGACAATTACGACTTTGCGCTACCATCTTCCACTAAATCCGGATTTTCGGGAATACGGCTGGAACACGCTCAAATTAATCATCGGGAGTTTTTATTTCGGTCCGAGTAACGCGCGAAGGCTTTGTAATTGATATAGATAGTGATAGAAGCACACCGATCACACCAACAAGCAGAAAAACCAATTCGATTTCTATCAGGTTGGGTATTGCCAAACAGGAGCAGACAATTACGACTTTGCGCTACCATCTTCCACTAAATCCGGATTTTCGGGAATACGGCTGGAACACGCTCAAATTAATCATCGGGAGTTTTTATTTCGGTCCGAGTAACGCGCGAAGGCTTTGTAATTTTAGAGGCCGATGCCGCTACTCGTGGTGGTGGTGGTGTAGCCGACGAGGGTAGATGCATTTAAGAGGAAGTTGCCGTCAGCATTTTAGCAGAGGAGAATGCGGATGGCGCTTGGTGGGACTGCTTGGCGTGTCGCTCTGCCGCTTTCAAGGCTCCTCCTATGCGCTGTCGTGGGTTACGGGATATCACTTCGGCAGGGTTTTTCTGGCCGATGCGCACCCTGTGACGTCGCCAACACCACCGCCATCAATCCGAAATGGACGAAGAAAGTTCAGATGAAGTTTCTCGGCCACTCTGGACCAGGGGGTCTCCGGCCTCATAACCCCAACACACTCAATAGCACTAGTAGCATAGCAAAAAAACGTTTTTTTCCATTTTGACCAGCTCAGATTGATGCAACTCGCGACACCACCCCCTTTGGATGTAACGCCGACGAAATTCTCTGGCATAAATATGTGATCCAGATTGGTGTGCCGAAGAAAGGTTTCTTGTAGACAGACCACGCCAACAGGTTTAAACAGAGCAGTTGTTAGCAGAGAGTGAAAATCGTCAACTTGGTTGAGAATTGAACGCACATTAAAGGACGCAAGAGCTGGAAGTGATTGCGACTGCAACCAGCATTGAGCCAACCAGCTCAAGTTAAGTTACCACATGTAGCCAGTGGCGAGCGTGACATCAGACTGTCAGCAGAGAAAATTGCCAAAAGAAGCCAGAAAGAGGAGATAAAGACTTCGGAGCATTTTCGTCATGGTTGCTGCGCATCGGCGTCCCACCCGGACCGACCGCAGCTTGATGGCCCCCGTGGTTAGCTCCTTCAGCACCTGGGACATATCCCCGCCGTTCTGGGGAATCTCCGTTTTGATGGGATTGAGGCCCTAGGACAATTATCGGGTGGGGGGGAGATGATTAAACACATTTCATTAAGTATCGCATGACAACAAGTTACACTCTTAGCCAGCAGTTGCATCATCCAATCTGCAGCTGGTTTTGGCGGAGGGGGAGGAGGTGGCTGTGGCTGCTTTAACGGGGAATCCGAGACGATCTCGCTCCTGTGCAAGCACCAGTGCAGCCACCTGTTGACGTGAGGCGGAAACTTCGCTTTCCAGCTGGTTGATGCTTTCGAAAATCGAGTGACCCAAATGACTATCCGCTATTTCTACGAAGATTCACAAAATCAAATAGTTGGGCGCCAAAACCAGTTTGGTAACTCAGCTGGTATGTTTTTTGAATATTGTTTACCCCGCTGTGTTCAGGGTCATGCCTGTAAAAAAATTCTCAGTCTTTTTTTTTCAAGCGGTGGCAGCGAATATTAAGTTGGGTCGCTCGATTGTCCAACGCATCAACCAGCTGGAAAGCGAAGTGTCCGCCTCACGTCAACAGGTGGCTGCACTGGTGCTTGCACAGGAGCGAGATCGTCTCGGATTCCCCGTTGCAGGGAGATAATATGGCCGAGAAATTTAACCGATTTCTGGAGAAAACGGTACTTCCGGCGGTTTAGCGTAAGTCCTGCTTCTTGGAACCTCGTAAGAATGGCGTTGAGGTTGCGGTTGTGGTCCATTACCGTTTGACCAAAAACAATAACGTCATCCAGGTAGATCAAACACTGCTTGGGGTATAGACTGTGTAGCACGGTTTGCATCAGGCGTTGGAAGGTAGCGGCAGCATTGCACAAACCAAAAGGAATGGTATCAAAATCATAGAGCCCACTTGGAAGGATGAAAGCCGTCTTCTCACGATCCTTCGAGGCGACCTCGACTTGCCAATAACCTGATTTAAGGTCGATAGTGGAGAACCATCGTGCATGCCCTAACGAGTCCAGTGTGTCGTCAATCCGGGGCATTGGGAATGCGTCTTTTTTTGTAACGGCGTTAATGCGGCGATAGTTGATACAGAGGCGAATCTTGGCATCTTTCTTCTGGACGATGGTGATAGGGGAAGCCCAAGGGGATTTTGACGGTCGTATGACCTTGGCTTTGAGCATAGCGTCTATCATTTTGTTGATAAAAGTAGTTCCACTTATATATAGTAAGTAGACATACATTCATGAGTGCTGAATGACTTACGCGTAGAAGTGCTCTGCACATGGTAGACAATCTTCGTAGAAATGGCCGACTTGTCGGATGGCAACAGGGAATCCGAGACGATCTCGCTCCTGTGCAAGCACCAGTGCAGCCACCTGTTGACGTGAGGCGGACACTTCGCTTTCCAGCTGGTTGATGCGTTCGACAATCGAGCGACCCAAATTACTATCCGCTATTTCTACGAAGATTCACCAAATCAAATAGTTGGACGCCAAAACCAGTTTGGTAACTCAGCTGGTATGTTGAAACTTTATTTTTCCTATGATTACAGTAGTGAAAAACAAATCGATTTCACCATTGTTCATTGTTTGAGATCGTCACAATTGTCTGAGGAGATTGGAGTCGGTCTCAATTGATTTTATCCCAATTAAAAGTCTCTACGATTTCCCTTACTGTTTGAAGGTTTTTAAAATAATGTAGTCTTTGTTCACTCATCGCTGTTTGTTTATTCTGGGACCAATCCCATTCCCTCCATTCATGTCCGTGGCAATGTAAATGTCTTCGACCAGTTCAAATACATTAGCCATATTAACAGAGGAAAATTAAACTTAGTTAATTACTTATTTTTGCCAGATTTTTAATTTTATTTGATCAAGTTAAACAAGCCCTCAGACATAGTTTGTATGTATAGCATTGTAAATGTTAATGGTGAAAAGGTTTTTTTTGGTAACCTTAATAAAATGATTACCATTATTGTATTTCTACCTGTTGGTTTCAGATCGCTCAGCATCAAAGTGAAACACAAGATGAGGCTCTGTCCTACTAACAGTGCGCACCGATTACTGCGTGCCAACACTGGAATGATACTATCCATTTGTAGTTATTTATTCGTATTGATATAGTCCAGACGTGTTGTCAACCACGAAAGTGGATGGTATTTTGATATTGCTGCATTTCGCATCCAGAGTCAACCGGGCTTTCGGACAACTTCGTAAAGGATTGCTGCAATTGAATCGAAACTAGATGACGGGGATTTTTCGACCGTTTATTCGAAAACCGCGGTGTCCCAAGGTATTGCACTCTTTCAGAGCCAGACCTTCGCCGTAAACCCAAGTCAAGGCAGCTAGGTAAGAGGGGTGCCCCAGTCACAGAGAATCCTCGCTGAAATACCCGTTGGCCGGTGGCAGGGTGTCGCATCGTATGAGAAATTCTTAAATTGATAGGAGATTGTCATGCATAAATGGCACACGGGTGGAAATAGCTGTAGTTCATTTAACATCAGCAAAAACGACGCGTGACGTCAGCAATCAGCAAATGCGCATTTTCGGGTTACAAGTAGCGATAAACGATTGGTGTTCTGTAAAAGGTAGGGATTGATCTGTCCTCCTCACGGTTCGATGCATGCAATGATTTCGAGGCTAAAATTCCTGGTGTTTTCTTCACTTGATTCGCCCCAGACTGGTACGATTGATGAATCTCCGACAAACCAACACACAGTCCGGTTAACGAATTACGCGCACCTTCGTTATCAACAAGTTTCAAACAAACAACAACCATAAAAATAAAAATGAAGACATTAAGGTCGTAGTCATCGTTCACTACTTATATTCAACCCTTCCCTCAAATAAAGGAGGTCTACCACGCTTCCGACACATAGATCGGTCTTAGACGCTTGGCTTCGAGGACTTTCTTCATAACATTACTTATGGGGTTTCATCGGTTGAAAGGAAACAAATTCAAAGTTAGTTCCCACCCCCCCTCCCTCTTGATGTATCGTTTATTACTTCCTGGAGGGTCTCGCCTGGTATAAGGTCCTTCTCCATGTGACTGGCTTCAGGTCATTTTACGTCGCAATCAATCGGCTTAAGAGTTGTGACACTGCAATCCACCAACAACAGACGTACGGCTAATCCGTAACCAGCGGGGTTCATTGTGAAACCCAAAATATTCTTCACCAGTCTCGTAGGGGCACGCTGGCTTCTACGGTGTTGCGTATCTTCTCCCGTCCGGCTGCCCAGAAGCGTCGCTTTCTTACGTCAGAAAGAACACTTACAGTCTCCTTTCCCCCATGAGGTTTATAAAGGCGTGTTATCCAAATACAACCGAAGGGTCGTGTTGCGCAAACACTATTAAGGCCACTTTATTTAATGCACAAGGTTCGTGAGACGCTGTGACCACTGTAAAAGGTACTACTCTTATCGGGACAAATACGAAGAGAGACTGTGTTCGAATCGAAAAGAAAAAACAACCAGGGATTTGCGTCTCGACCATTTCAACATCTATCGAACCGTGGGGGAAAATAGATAAGACGTTCTACTCGCGTCTGAGATTACTCTGGTTCATTTATCCCGGTGTCTCGGAGACGCTTGAACGGTGAGTTTTATCGCAACATTTTAGAGGGTCGGGTCAACGTATTTGCCCAATTGAATTGGTTTCATTCTCACTGTGACAAGTATGTGTGTATAAAGAATAACAAATCTATGGTAATAGCAGGTCTCTAAAGAACCATATACTGGCTAAAGAAACTCTTTCTCTGCCTGTATATTCGTAGAACTATTCCTTGTTGCCAAGTAGACTTTTTAGTCTAAATACGCGGCACGTTTCTCGTGGAAGCAGAGAAGCTAGCCATGACGAGGAGATCGTCCTCGTGTGGAGGACTCCGACCATTTTGCAGAGCTCCTGTACTTAAGGTGCGTTTGTTTTGGTGCTCCGTAATGGAAGAACAATTCGTCTAGTAGGACGCAAGCCACATAGATCCCGCACGTGTCCATGGTTACTTGAAACCTGCCAATACTATTGTACTTTGGACGTAAACCGAATAAATTTAACGCTCATCACTTTGATACACAACACGTCATGGCCAGTGAACTTCGTTTCACCCCGCGGCGGCATGTGCGATCAGAGAGTGGGCAGTGTGAATTCAAATTGGTTTCGATAGGATTCCATCGCCATTGCCGTCGAGATGGCATTGTTGATGCCCACCATCTCATTGATTACTTTCTGGGAAATAAACCATCTAATTATTAAAAATAAGTAGTAACGTGTTTCCGGGAAGTCGCCGTTTAGCTCTTGATACCAGCCAAAAGTATTCAGCGTTAGGCCTACCCCGAAATACTGCAATGTCCACCACTTTGATACACAATCAGTCATAACCACTGAACTTCGTTTCCCGTGATATAAAACCCACGTCATGTGCGATCAGATTTGGGCGGTCGAGAGTACGTATTTGAACGTTTTATGCCTGAGTTAATTCAAATTGGTTTCGATAGGATTCCCATCGCCATTGCAGGAGAGATGACCCTGTTGATGCCTATCATCTCAGCATAAATGAGAAGCCAATCAGTAGATTAATGAAAATTTAAATAAGATTGTAATAAAAACATCTACACTTGTTGTCGACTTCTGCACCCGCACAGCAGAAGGCCGGACCAGCGTCTGGATGTACGACTGCGGGAATTCGTCGACGTTGCAACATGCTGTTGTTCCATCGAAATATACACAAGTGTGGACTAATGCACATCGAAGGCTATTGGGCGTTTAATAAACAGAGTCCTTACCTGTTTGATTGTTATTCAGCAACCCCTACCTTAGCACGCCAACATAATCGCTGAAGCCTTTCCGAAGTTCGTCTTCTCCAACAAAATACCAGGCGTATTTAAGCTACCTCGTTTCCTCTGGCGTCCATTGAGTAGCTTTGACTGTCGGTTGTTGGGCCGGCAACCCAGTTTTTTCCTTTCCATAACAACATACAATTTTGGGAAAACCATGGCAACCGATATCTCATGTAATGGCATGAATGCGCTTTCGCGGTACACTTTCAAATTTTCGTCATTTTAGCGTATGCCCATCACAATGACAGCAGACAGTGAGGTGAAGGACGACTTCGACGTCGCATTACAGAAAGCTGTCGAAGGAGTCCCCACATGTGGCATTCCACTGGAAGCCGGGACTGGAACGCCCGTATTGACCTGTCAGACAGATCCACGCGATGTATCATTAATAAATTAGGCTTTGAATCACCATGCAAGAGCAATTAACGTCGCACAATCCACACCAAACTCGCCGTCTCAAACATGCGCTCCCAGCACTCCAAACAAACATCTGCTCACGTGGTACTCCAACGTTAGTCTCACCGAATCGGCCACACTCCGTTACGATGGGGGTCGGTCGGTCGGCAGGACCGAAACCAATTATGTTTCGGGAAGCATGGAGACTAACACAGAGGACTTCGGAAAGCTCTTGCGCCTCATTCGGTTCACGACTCAGCAGAACCGCTGATATGGGAAGAAAATTTAACGCACTGGGTCGAACGCTTCAAGCAACTGTTGAACTGCTCGCGAGGACGCCATCCAGATCCGATCTCCAGATTCGCTGCGACTCACCTTGCCAGCAATATGTTGCGAACGTAATAAAAAGCTGAAACACCTCAAGTATCCAGCGAAGACGATATCCAAATAAAGTGTATGAGACATGTAGGCAGATACTCTTCTGATCAATCTTGAAAATCGAGGAACCTTCCAAGCGACTGGAGAACTTCAATCCTGCTTCTACACCCGCTCCAGTCGCCCAGGAAGGCTCATGTGAACATTTGCTCAATCCAATGGGACACCAAATAATCGAAATGGAAATAAACGTCTCCTCGGAACTCCTCCTTCACCAACCAAATCGCTGTGCAGACTCAGAGAAGTGGTTTGACCCCGAGGATTCGAACCTTTATCTTTGGCCGCCAACCAGGAGAGGTTGGCGCAGTGGTCGGCTACGGTGGACGTCGATTGGCACCCCCAAGGCAAACGTGGAGCCCTCGACCACAATCTTCTTCGAGCAGGTGTCCGACGGCCGTGCCTGAATAAGGTGTTACACTACCCAAGAGTACCTCATTTCGTAGGATATTAAGCATGCCCAACTCGTTCTAACGCGGTATTTAGTCATGTACGCCTGATCTCTTAACTTTATCAGCTCCGTACGTTTGTCAATGCCTTAGAAGACTACTTCTATTAATGAATGACATCAACATAAGCTATACCTAACACGGTTCTTTTCAACCAAAACTCAGTCCATATTAAAGGACGCCATATAACACAAACCCAACATTTTAGGAGCTGTCACACCATAGAACAATAAGCATTGAAGAACATTAGTGACTCAGCGTTTCCTTAAAGTTCGAAAATGATACTACAGACCCGAGTACACAGTCGATATATCCAAAATCAAATAGAAATGAGCTCTTTAATTGGCCAAGGCAATATATGTACAGTGGATGAATTCTCTGGCAGAATATCGGTTATCATGAATTAGCATCATCATCTTCATCGTTCTCGTATTCGATTCGCACTTTCCGTCTCTTCGAGGAAGGTCCAGCTTTTAATGTGATCGCTTCGGGCTGATCTTCTTCCTCTTCGACCCGAATTGATTCCGCGAAATCCTCGATATCTTCTTCTTCCTCCTCCTCAATGTCAGATGCCGAGGTGTATACGATTTCCTCCTCTTCGTATTCATCATCTTCTTCTTCTTCTTCTTCTTCTTCTTCTTCTTCGGGTACATCCAATTCCTCTGTTTCCAATGCTTTTTCAAAGGCTGACTGATCGATATTATAAATCTCCTTTGATGATGTTGATGCACGAATGCGCTCTAATAGTTCGTTTTCAACCGTCTTCGCGAGTTTCGCTATGCGTAGAGCCTTCACCTCACGCCGTTGTTCTCGTCTTTCCACTTTCCTGTTCACGGTTTCAATTTTTTTCCGACGCGAAAGAGCAAGGCGCCGCATTCGTTTAAGATAATCGCGTGTGCGAAGAAAACGCAATTTGACGCGTGTGCGCATCCAGCGGTCCCAGTACCGTAGATGCGTATTAATCTGTTCAATGGCCTGCTCTTCGTTGCGTTTTAACTTGATTCGCTCCCACTGTTTTGCAGGATATGGAACGCGCTCAGGCGCTTTAACGTAGAGGTAGACGATACCATCACGCTCCTTAATAGTTGCATACTGCGAGTTTGACAAAGGACACGAGTGACGGTTACAAAGGCCAGTGACGTTGTCCTCGTTGCGGCAAAAGAAGCCTGTCTTTGTTTTGACCATATACGAACAAAAGCTCTTACTAATGAGTTGCCATATGAGATCATCCGAATTCATGTTCGGAGATAAGTATCTAAAAATGACAAACGATGAGTTGCCATGGCTCTTATGCATTTAAGATCAGATGGATATCCAACAAATTGTACTGTGATTAAAAAGGGTCAAAGATCTCGAAATTCATGCTCAAATCTTCACATACGAGAGAATATAATTAATGACAGTGAAAAATAAAACAAACGAATGAAAATTACTACCACAAATGGTACGCACATGCAATAATATTACTGATGGCGCGCTGCCAAAATGATGGTTAAAACATTTTTCCTCAATACAAATATCAAGGTACTAAAAAAATGATACAGTTAGTGCATAAATTGTAAAAAGGCAAATGATCATAAATTAAAAAAAATATGGAGGAGATTTAGTAGTTATCATCCTGAACCCGTTCAAAGGCCGAACAATAATTAAGCGTAAAGTATTGTAATTTCCTAATTGTAGCACTGCCCTTACTTCTTATAAAATATTCACGGGAATCTTCGTCGAAGATATCCCTACCAGGAGGAAATAGACGCAAGACCCCAAAGACATCAACGAACCCGACCTCTCAAAAAGCTTTCTCACTACAATCGGCCGATTCTCGGTTGTGCTTCGCGTAACCATTTTCTCATTTCACAATCGCTGCTGTTTCTTCGAATTGTTTTTGACTTTCGTGGTTATTTGGCTTTTCTGGATTTTTCTAAATAACCGAATTCGACAGTGTTAGGGATGCTTTCATCGAAAACCGAGACACATGGAGAATGGCACCATTCATCGTCAACAAACTGTCAGATATGTATCCTCCAGGTACGACTCTTCGTGCAGGAAGCCAGGATCAGCGCCTTACGCCACAAGGCTGCTCTACTATTCACGTCATTTGTGACCAAGGGTCCATTCTTATAACGGATTTCCTGTTTGTGAAAGCGGAGAGTAATCGAAAACCATGGTGCATACCCTGTTCGCCAAGTCCTTGTAACTGGACCTGTCAAAGTTTCGTCAATCTTTTTGTTTGTGTTTACATCCCAGGTTCTATACGAAAAATGAAGCATAAACGTCGTTAGCTATTTTAATTTATTGCTGAGTTAACTGGCCGAGGTATTTGTCCTAAAAGCGTTGGTTCTTTTGGTGTCAATTAAGCGATAACCTTTATTATTCTTAAAATGATTGAAAATGCATTACTGTGTAAACGTTATATATTAGCACGCATGCTGCTACATCACTGGGGCCTTTAAACAGATTATTAAAATTTATAAGTTAAGATTAAAACCGCTGTCTATGAATACAGGTTGTTCTTTTATTGTCCTCGACAATGTGTTTTAAATTACTAATAACCTGTAAATATTTATTTATCCATCACGATTTAGTGTACTTTTTTTTCGTGGAAAAAGATTTTTGTGTAAATTGGATTTCAAAAGCGATGGATGTAGTTAATTCAATCATCTCTATGTGGTTGGAGATTTGGATTCATTTATATTGGAACAGTTCCAAAGAATATTTAAACGCTGTTTATTTATGGAATTGCTTCTCAGTCCGAGGGGTCTTTTAATATTCGAGAATTTTCTATTGTAAAAAATTGCAATTTGTTTACTTATATTTATCATAAGAAGGTGCGATAAGACTCACCTTGAGCACGCGTCGAATGGAATGCAAACGAATGCCAGAGATTTCTCGACCGTCGATAGATCGTCTCACGTGTTATCTTTCACGGTCATATCTATAGTTTTGTCTTATTGTAGAAGTTCTGAAAGATAACTACGAAATAGATTTCTTCACTTTATTGTATGGTTGATAACTAATGTGAGCGTCATTCGTTAACCTTGCTGTAAGTTAGTTTGTTTGAGATTCATTAATCATACAAGTCCGGGGCGAATCAAGTGATGAAACGCCGCGAATTTGACCGTCGACATATATCGAACCGTCAGGGAGGACAGATAAGACGTTCTAACCGCGGTTGAGAATAATCCGGCTCATTTTTCCCCCGACACGTGCCAAACGTAAGTCTTATCGTACCTTGTTATAAGTAAATAAAAGGTTAGCAATCCCTTCCTTTTACACTTATCCCAAATTCATGGAATTTCCTTCCTTTGATTCTCCGGAACCGGTTTGATTGTTGAACCTTGAACAAACACCGTCCGTTTAAGGAATGAAGCACCATTCATTATCCACACACATTATCAAACAACAAACATACAGAAAATTGAAGACATTAACTTTACAGTTTTTGTTGACTACCTTTAAACCACGTGTGCTTTGTGAATTATAATTCATTATATTTTATAGGACGTTTAAAAAATCGATTCGCTATTGCGTTATCGAAGCGTTATGTCAGAATTTTTAGACGAACAATATGTCCGTCGATATCTCATGGCCCGAAATTATTCACAAACTCTGGCTGCGTTAGACATCGAGTCAGAAAATGATAATCTGAAATCCTGCGTAAGCGATTTTACACGCACTTAATGTTGTAGTTTCAGCCGTCAAAAATAGTTAATGCGATGAATCGAGCGATAACAGGAGTTGATTACGATGCTCTTGGAAAACTCTGGAAGAGTCTTGAAGATTGCTTCTCAACGCGACTCGATCAATCACAATCTGATCGTTTCCTCTTACTGAAGTCCTACACTTTCAAAACCCTCCTGTGCGAGGCCTCAAAATCTGGTCGATCGACTGCCATTAATAATTTCTTTAGCACTCAGACGCTTTTCGATCTCACCGCGGCCGACTGGGTCGTTTGGTTAGGTAACACAATTATGCATTCCCTTACCCCTTTTTAGCCATTCCATTTGTAAAGGATCCAAGCAAACACGAACTTTTTGGGCGCTACTTTACCAAAACATGGCTGGAAATTCTCAAATTGTCGCTTACCAACTTCTTCTGTGTCCTGTTTTCTTCCCTTCCAAACTACTCAGCGGTTAGCATGGATAATCAAGATCGACGGCAGGTAAATTAGCACTGTAGCACTTTCTACTTGACGTTTAAAGTAGTCTGTACGGTTTCCCCTGTTGTCGTGTTCTTAGGCGGGAGGAGGTTCAGTTCAGCCAAACGTGGGTGTTCTCGATGATTTCGACGATCTGGTGGCCGATCGCGCAGTCAAACCACAATAGCCCCTTCATCGGTGAAAAAAGGATAAATCGGGTCGCTTTGATTTTTAACACCACTTTTTCCATCACTAAATTTGTTGGATCTGTGATATCGCTCTTTATTGGCTTAAGTGACGCGCAATTGCTGACAGCTATTCTCACTAGGGTGTTCGTCATTCGCTTTGTTTAGAGCAGTTTGTTTATCCCCTGCTTTCTTTTATAATCCGGAAACCTTATGTTCACAAGTTGTAAAAAAGCCCTACTGCTGAGCCAATTTTATTGCGTGTTTCGCCAAAAAATGCAGCTCTGACGTAATTGGATCACTTTGTTTGGTTTAGAGGTTTCATTTGGATCTCTAATTTTTTGACCTTGAATGCTACTGACTAATCAATGTGGCCGAGATACGCAAATAGTGCGCGAGGCTGTACCTCCACGTGATCATTCGCGTCTTCATGACGATTATCGTGGTCTTAAAATGTGTTTACCGGGTGTTCGCCGGTTGGCCGTTGTGCAGAGCGGTCTCCCGATTCTTGACAGTGATTGGTTCAACTGGGGGTTGCCCAAATGGTGGCAGAAATGCTTCCCCCCTAAAACGGATTGTTGTTAATGGTTGAAAGCTTAGTATGTTTGTCGTTGGAGGGTACAAGTGGATTTTGAATAAGTTGACTGTCTTATTGTGCAGCTTATTCAATTTGGAACAATCAACATTTCTGAACTTTCGTAGCGACTATTTGTAGGGTTGGCGGATAGATACCCTCAACAGAAGGTATGAAATAATATTTATGGTATTCGCGCTGTTAAGTATACGAGCACCGCAATTTCAGTATTACAATTTACAACAAAGAAATACTATACAAGAAGTGGCGATTGTAAATAGCAGGTGTACAATTATTTAACACTAATAAATGAACAAACACCGAGCTAAATTTGCAAGCAAGTCGAATTTAACCCTCGAATTATATAAAGTTGGCCAAACACGTATAGGCCCTTGTCGTAACGCGGTGTGTTAATGAAATGTTTGCGCCTTTAACACAAACGTTAAAGATGATGAAAGTTAACCACTTCGTCTTTTGTTAGTTTTCATAAATTAATATCTAGGACGGGTTTTTCCATTATTAAAGGCGAAATACCACGGTTAGTGAAACGCTTTGAACTAAAATCTCAAACCATGTATATTGGGGTGTGATTTATTGTGGAAGGGCTCATATTTTACTGGTATGTATTATTATTTGAAGTGGCCGAATGCAGTAGACATCGTTATATATATATGGTAAGAGGAAACGCTGTGCTCAAGACATATTGACCGAGCAACAAGAGACGATGACATTTCGTTGAATTCAAATTAAAAAACTCATGGATCGGTTGAGCGGAAGCCCTTTATTTTACGAGACTTGAACTGTTTAGGTTGTCGACTTATTTCGGATCTGATACACTGACTGTTTGGCATGCAAATCTAATAATGTTGGAATATAAACACAGATGATTAAATTTGGTGTAACTGTTTCGAGCGTACATAACCATTCAGCGACTGGAAGGAATGCTGGGTGGGTAGGCATAGTTAGGATAAACTGGTTATACAAAGCCCGCCCTGTTATTTATTCGTGTCATTTTGGGGATCTTAGGATATGGACAACTAAGAGCCTGTAAAGCGAACTATGCGGAGTCTCTAATTTCGGGTTTATTAACTTTCACAAAAGACGCGCATTGCATTGAAGTATTTCACGCGCATGAATTTATTTAAATCTGCCGCTCATTTGTTCTCTGTTGCGTCATTCGTTCCCCTCTGCTACTACTACTACTACTACTACTACTACTACTACTACTACTACTACTACTACTACTACTACTACTACTACTACTACTACAAACAAGACGTTAATTCACAGACAAAGAAGGGAGAAATAAATATATTACCGTCGGACAAGCCTGTTATAAACATCAATATTATTAGGTGCCAGGGTAAATACGAATCGACATTTACAGGAAGTTGTTTTTTTGTAAATGAGGACACATTGCTGAAGGTGATTGTGCCAGTTCCTACTAAGTACTCTTTAAAGTAGTATCTGCGAGACATGTTTCTGTGTTGGAAGCCAGTGGATGTTTCTGGGGTGTGAAAACAGAGGAATAGAGACCTGAAGAAGATAAATGCACCCTTGGGCGAGTGTGTATTTGCGTGCGGCTTTTGTTCGCAGTGGTGGTAGTCGTGGCAGACGCCGACGTCAGTTCTGCCAGCATTGGGCGCGACACTTGCATGACCCTCCGGAGAACGAAGCGAGTGTAGAAAAATAAGCAGACTCGCTGCATCTCCATCGGCGAATTGTGCGTAGAGCGTGTTGGTGGCAACTCCATCGAATCGCCGGTTTAGTGGGTTTTATGCTGCACGGAGACTAGCAATAATTTCCAAATCAAACGAGTGTGGGAAGGAGTGTGTGGACAGAATCGGGTAGACATGACGGGTAATTTCAGATGGGATTTGTGCCACAGTTGCGTCAGTGGTTAGCTGCGTCCCCAGATGGATTCGTGTTTAATAAACACCTGTACAGTCGGGACCAGCGAGGTGTCACACAAGGGAGGCAAGGTTTTTGTGTGCCCTTTCGGTCTTTAGGGTCAGTTTGGCAATTTTCCGCCGAACACGCAGTAAGACAACCACTCCAAATGCTACTGCGGATCCACCAATAACCAGGAGGCAGTAGAAGGCAATCCGCGTGTAATGGTGGAGTTGATCGTGCACCTCACTCGAGATACGCCCCTCTAAGACGACGATGTTTGGGGAGCTTAAGTAGTATCTCGCAAGGGCCCGCATGCTAGGCGACAGCCCCATGAGGGTTTTGACAGTGGGTGTGGGACCTCTGGAAGGTGGTGTGCCTTTGGGGACCTTCTTTGCCATTGGCCGTGGATTCGATTGACGTAAACGGTCATCTTCGGTTCGCACGTGGGGGTCAGGGGTTTGTCGGAGGGTGGAGATGGTTTCCACAACATCTGGTGGGGCGGAAGTGGATTTGGCCGGCGATGGCTCAACAATAGGGGATGGTAATGCTTTGGAGGTACTTAATGGAGATTCCTGATACCTGGCAACAACAGCTGAAAAAGTAGATGAATTCGATTTTGATTGCAAATAAAATCACACGGGATAAAAGCTGTAGCATTTTTGCTGGTTGCAGCACATTAATTATTAATGATCACAGGTTTTTGTGCGACATTCTCCTGTTAGAGGATGTTTCCATCGAGGTGCACGTACTCGACTGACGGGACTTTGTGATTGGTTTTCCTGTGATGGCCCTCACGAAGCGCTGCCAGGTGATCCAAATGAGACGCAGTGGCGATAAATCCAGCATTCGGAGACACCACGACATTTTAAAAAAACAGTTCTTCAACCAAAAAGTGCACACAGAACGGTTCCTCGAACAAATGCTTCACGTAATCCACGCGTATGCGAATGCGTTTTTTGCTGCCTTGACTAAACAATCCACGAGCTGTTGACTGCCGGTGATAGTTTACGTCTCCATCTTTTTCACCCCCACGACTCGACCTCCAACCACATTATGCGTGGATTCAGACATGGACATAACCAACAGTGGCTTCGAGGAGAGTAAAGTAATGAGTAAACGGGCCATTTTACGGCACTACAGCGAAATGTAGATTTTATTTCCCAACACAACGTGATGTTGTCAGATTTCCCACGAGAGAAATCGATGGAAGGGAGTGAACCGAAGCCATAATCAACACAATAGTGTCCCTTCAATTCCTGAAGTATTAAAAAATGATGGGAGGTCGTTGATTGGTTATTCTGACATGTGGCATCAATCCCAGCCGACAGGGTCGCCCCAGTTGTGCAAATGACGTGACGTTAAACACCTGTCAAGGAAACTTCATGCTCTATTTACTACGCCAACCATGTGCACTTTGGTGGATTATATATCCCACAATGGCGTTTCGCAACCTTGTCATATGCTAACACGCTACACATGGAGTGGCTATTACGGGTCGATTCAGTGGATAGTTGAATCGAATTCCCGAAGCTCTATCCCTTGATTTCTTTTAATGTACTCAATTAATACAGTACCAATTTCGAATTCCCTCTAGCGTATGCAGAGCTACTCGTGGTTCCAGGATGTATTTTTAGTTTATTCACCATAGTCTCGTGTGAATATACAGTAAAGAAGAGTTAACTCAATAACCGGACACGTTATACTTGCAACATGCATTCCTGCGAAGGCAACTGAATATTAATAACATGCGTGCAACTGTTAACCATGTGCTGCTGGTTCATTCTAAGATAAAGATTAACAATAGAATACAAACTCTGAAAGGTCAGCATATACCCCCAGATGCTGAAGCGTATGGCAACCTCATTCGGTTTCGGGTGACCCTGGGTTGAAATCCCAGGCTAGATCACTAAATATAAGCCGGGTGCAGGGGTGTTTGTCTTTAATCTACCCGATTGGTGGGTGGGTGTCGGAACCGGCTTCTGTCTCATCTGGAATTTAATAACATCATCCATCAGCCTCAATTCACCGTATGGCAGCTCCTGAGATGATGAATCGACCACTTCCACCTCTCGTTGGGTTACTGAGACGCCGCCAACTGTAAAAATATCCCCAAGACCCTTCATGGAAATGGGTATGAAGCCGGTTTATCCTAAGCAGGAGATGGTCGCTCGAAATAATATACATGTTTAAGCAAGCTGCCTAGCTGGAGATGATGATATGCATACCCTTGGGAAGCGGACCTCCACCATGTATTCGATACCACTTTCCGTTTGTGCAGTAGAGCACGTCACCTTCACCGCCGCTGATTGGTTTCCACTGAGCGACACCGTTGTGTTGTATGAGCTCGCCATCGGCTGGGTTGTAGTCAAGAGGGCCGCATCGGCTGGTTCGTTTGTCTACAATCACATAAAGAAGGAGAACTTAATCGGGCACCGTAGGTGGTGAAGCCTGCATTGCGTCCATTGACTCCAAGATGTCTCTGAGATATTGAATCCATGATTGCAAATGCTCGGTGCTTAGATGGTGTAAACAACTTGCAATTTGCCATACGAATTTGGCGATATTGCGTTTGTGAATCCACACAAGCATAGTAGATCAGGAATAAGCGATGTTCGGCAGCTAATCATTGGAAATATTAGTGGTGCGCTAGTTGTGGCATTTGATTGAACGAAAACTGAGATTCTAGAAAAAACGGACACATAAACAACGAATACATTTAAGGCATCGTTAAAGACTTTTGTAAACAAATAAACAGCCACGAACACGCAGGAAGTTGTTTGGTGAATCTCAAAACCACGTGATCCATCGAGATATAATGCAAGAAGGCGGATCCTCTTAATTGATTCCTGCGTTTTCTTGAATCATCCTCCTAATCCAGGACCACGGTTAATCCCGCGATAGGAATTGAACGTCTATCGCGCGAATTGGCGGCTGGTACCACTGCTTGCAAAGTCACTATATGTTTCCATCAGTCTGGAAGCACAGTACTGGGAATTAACTCTGCTCGGTTATTTCGTGGTTATTTCCGATGTTTTGTGTCTACCTGGCCCTAACATCTCACGGGGTGATACGAGGGTGTGGCGATCAGCATCCTCGCTCTATTTGTGACAGATCTGCTTTCGACTCCCAGACCAGGTCAATACGGATGGCAAAGTGGGCGTCGTTAGAACAAATATTCCGAAAATCTTCAACGGCAATCGATTTTTCGGATATCGCCTACTAGAGCATAAATCGGCTTCATAAGTGTCGAGATTAGAGACTAGCCCTTGAGGTTTCATGGTAATATAGTACAGTTGCCGAACATAGCGCCACCGACTTTGCTCGAGGGGAGACTTCAGCCTTTACACAGCCAAATGTGCCCGGAAAGACCACAGGGATCAGTGCGATCGAGTAGGATCGGCCTTCCTGTTCGTTGCATCATCGTATGGATCGCTTCCCCCCCCCAGTCCACCGGGGTTTTACTGCCCACGTACCCGCAACATATTTGGTCCGTCTGTCAAGCGGTTTTCTGGGCGATTACTCGCTGCCACACACAGCTAACTGGAGCCGACAGTGCGAGTTGAGCGTCTAGTAGAGACCAAGGACTAGGAATTACCCTGGAACATGCCAGACCTTGCGACCAGATGTGCTACTTCTCCCCGAAACTCCATATACACCGGTGTGGGAATCTCCGGCAGTCCATCTTCTGGATCAATGGGGCCTTGCGGGAAACAATTGTTTATGCAAAGGTTGGAGGTGCTCCGTCCATGATCAAAATACGGATGGCGCTTGGGATGTTACCCGTAGAACCTTATTCTCAAGGCCCCTGGTGTAAATACAATCATTGTCATCATTACATGTTATTATTGTCATTAACTGCGACATCTATGAAGGAGACTGATCGTCTAAGAGGAGGAGATATTCACACAGTCGATGACGAAGCCTCTTCAATGTTTGCGGCAGTTTTGTGTATTTAAAGATGCAAAACTACCGCGGTCGAAGGTATTTGGCAGACAGTAACTTCAAAAATTAAGTTTCGAATGCATTAATGGATTTTACATTCGAGAAAAAGCAACAACATCGATACCAGCACGTTGTTCGGGATCTCAACGGTAACAATTGTATTGGAACGCATTCACAATGTTTTTTAATTCAACTTGGTTTTCTGATATGCTGTCAGCGAATGTTGATTTTCCCGGAATAATTGCGCTGCAACGTGTTCCAAATACTTGTTATGAACGTTTGAATGACAATTTCGGCTTCCGAGTGGGTGTGTCCGAAAGCGCTTCGAATTAAAAATTTAATTTTAATTTTTGTATTCCTATTTGTTTTTATTAAATATACAAACTTGTTCGATCATTTGGCCCACTCCGAATTTCGCAGCGATATTTCACATGATGCACACACACAAGTCTGCTCGTACGCGAAAAGTCGTATAACTTTAGTTTAAGCTTTCAAAATTTCCTCCCTTTCATATTTTCGCTTTTATTATCAATTTATTTTGTCGGGTTTGGTCCTTGTGGCCTTCCTATGGCAATAATTATGTTAGGTGCCACCCACTCTCACCATCCCCTATTTTGCAGTCTGTCTCAATTTAAATCTCTCCGACCAATGCGAGAGCTATCCCATTTGATACCCACTACCGCGAATTCAATTCGTCCAATCCTGATTTGTCCCGATTTTTGTTTGAATAGAATAGGTGAAGCAGGAACTCTGGGACAGTTTTCATAAACCGTAGTTTAGCCACTTTTTAAGGCTGAATGGTTTGGCCATTATTACCTTAATACAACTGCTAGTATTATAATTGTTATGATTTTTTATTGTTATTAAATTGCATTAGAATTTACCAGCACAGAAGAATGTCGAGTTTTCCCGTCCATTGGGGTTGATGCGCCACCAGGTGTTACCATAGAGACAGAGGTAGCGTCCAAACTGCCGCTTCGATGGCGCCGGCACCATCGTGTCGTGGGGAACCTCCCATGGGGCTTGGTCGGGTTTACAGAGAATCTGGAGTACGGGGCCACGGTTGATGATGGTGGTGCCCTTCGGTAAAAGCGATTTATCACAAGCTATAGCCCCTGCTACCAGTCCCAGAACTAGAACAAGAGAAAGGGACGAAAAACAAGTTACTTCGTTCGATTCTGGATTCGGCATACCACACCGTAGCTGTTGGAGCTGGATATGCTGATTTGTTTTTGTTGTTGTTGTTGTTGCGCTATCAGAACATTGGTTTGAATATGTTGTTTCCAGACGGAATAAAATGTAACGCCGTGAAGAACACGTTCCTGCAGTCAGGAATGCGGATTATGTACCCGGTTTGTCAGTACTTTTTTGAGGGGCGATTCGGAAACATTGAAAATGGCGCAAACATACAACCGGAAGAAATAAACAAAAACAAACCTGGCCTGCATTAAACACTCCAATGGTGCCAATATATCAATAAACGTGACCGCTAACTAGGCTGGTCGATTGTGCTTAGATAAAACGGTGGAATTAAGACGTCTTCACTAGAAAACTTTTGTCTTTGGTTGATGATTTGTTTAGGAGGGAAGACGATTGGGACGGAGGAGGCGAGACAGCGAGGTGGTGGGGGGGGACTCCCTTTCTCTGAATACGCAAACTACAAAAGCCACACTTCATTCCTTAAATAGTTTGCCGGCTGTTGGTGACGTGCAGTATGCTAACAGACATCCGGACAGATAACAAATGAGTGGTTCTACTGAACTTGCATTCCATGCAGCCGTAAGACATGTGGGTTGTGAAGGAATGCGGCCCGAAAAACCGGCATCCGTAGAGGTATTTGGGTTTACACCCATCTCGGGCGTACACGGGTATTTTCAGTTACTTTCGTTGTAAACACACACGGAGTGCTTTTCTGTCGAGCCGGATAAAGCCCGATTCCCTCCAAACAAACACATAAACAGACGTCTTTCATGTGTTTATGCCAACAGCATCATCAGCTACACCCTCTGTGGTCCACACCGCCTCGTAGGCATTACTCCAGCTGCCTCGGCCACCAGGCGTCCGTGTCAGAAGGCTCGCCGTCACGAATCTGAGAGCAGCGAGGCCCATTAAATATAAACAAGTGTGTTAAAGGTGTGCTTGTGTGGGTGCAGCACCGAATCACGAGGGCCGTCACAATGGGCCGTCCTTAAGTGGTCGAGAGCGTGTGCGCGCACGGCGCTGGAAGATTCATGACTTCCTAATCCGTCCCCGTTTCTTTCAAACTGCCATAATGCGTCAGAAGGCGCGCGCAGTGCAGGGACACAAATGACTCAGACACGGTGCTGGGAAAAAAATGTTTTGAAAAACAACCAGAAAAGCCAGTTGAGGAATGGAAGTGAAAGATTGCACACACTAAGCGGGGGCGCGGAGGAAGCGTATTGTGGGGAGAGAGAGTGTTTGAGTGGAGGCAGAGGAATCCAAAACAGGCCAGGGTTTCGACTCCTCCTCCTCCTCCTTTTCAGCTGGGTCGTGGGATTTGTGTCGTCGCAAGAATCGTGTGGGGGTGGGGTGTGGGAGATGGGTGGTTTTGGCCTCTAGAGCCGCTGTAATGGACATGGGAGCTTGGTTCAGATGGAATTTTGCGTAATTTGATGCGTATTGTCTTCTTAAATTAAGTCGCTCCATAAGACAAACACCGGTTTACCGTCGTCGCTTGTGCTTCTGCATCTTATTAGAGGATGAAGCCGCAGTCATGGATTTCCCGTCATCCCTCAAGACATATTGATAGTTTTTTAAGTAACTCGTTGATATATGAAGTGTTTACCAATCATCAAAACCACTAAATGATGTTTTTCAGTAAGCAACAGAAATTGAGAGTACAACTGATCTAAAGGAAATGTAATTTTCAGCCACAAAAGCAGCCGGTGCCAATTTTGTTTTACGTTTACTCATCAAATGCATTCTCTATAGGCAATTAAGATTTAGTTCACCTTTAAGACCATTGAAAGGCCTACGGCTCTTGGAATTTGTTCGATTTTAATCTTTAAATACAAGCACCCCGACTGCATTAGCTCAGTAATAATCATCAAAGTTTTGGTCCTCGTGACCTCAAAATTATTATCATTATCATCACCATGACGCGTTGACCTTATTGTCTCGTGGGAATTTGCACGTTCGTTCATTTGATAAAACAAGTATTGGTTCGAGCAATGTTGCTGGGGCCTGACATGAATTTTGAATTTATGAAGTCTCTCAAAGTGAATAAGTCAATTTAACTGACTTGCATGGTTATAATCGTAGCAAGAGTAATTAGCAGAGGATTCATCGAGGCATATAGGTCAATCCCGAACTCAAGGTTCTAACGTCGGGAAATCAACATTCCCTGACGCCATATTGTTCTCCCTCCCACCCCCTTTAGTCTTGTGATTTTCAAAATTCAAGATGCGGTTGGTTTGAGCAACACGATGGCTCGAATAACTGTGTGTCATCAACGATGGTTCGTTTCGCAACGATTCACAAAAACCAATGCCTAAATACTTTTGCGCGGTAATAAATACTCCTCCTGTCACAGAGCAAGAGCCTCGCAGGAAATGCCTCATAAAATAAATGTAGTTAAAGGTGTGTGACGTGGCTGATATGCTATCGCCCATTGTTTAAAACGTGCAAATATCGAACTTACGCAACACCGCCGGAATAGCTAGGCGTCGGTTTCCACCACGATGAGACCGTTTTAAATAGGAAAGATGTTGGGTAGTCATTGCGAGAGTATCCAGGGATCGGGATTCACTGAAGATAACGTGCCACGATAATGGCTTGAGATCGGTTTATCTGATATTATAGTTTCCGTTGAAGGAACAGCATTGGGTAGTACCGGCTACCATTGTTGGAAGGAGGGGGAGGAGGATGTGGAGAGGCTTTTCGGGGGGCGCGAGAGGATGATGAGAGAAATGCACGCGTACGAAACCAAGCACGTCTGTTCGATGAGGTTGTTTCAGGAGGTATGGAATGTCGTGCGCGGCCGATACACATTCATGCACGCATGCGCGCACCCACGCACGAAACGAACGCACACGCCGCACACACACACACACACACGTGCGCAAGTCAACGCACGTGCGCGGCGCTAACGTCTCACAACTCCCACGTGCTCTCGTGTCATTGCCACGATAACACCCCAAACATGTGCGATGGATACCACTGGGAGGTGTTGGCCGCTTCGCCTTCCTCAACCGAGATTAGTGAGTAGTGGTCCTTCTCGAACAAACTAACGGCGACTTCGAGGAATGGCTGCCGCATGCATGCAGACATTTGGCTAAACAGGTGCTGGGGGGTATGCAGTCGGCCATGGATCCGGTGGAAGTGTTTCAATTGGTACTTTTGGCTCAGAGATCAAAATCCCAAATGTTTCAAGGGACGCAGGAATAGCGCTCACGGTGACCCGATGCGATTGCCGAAATTATCGCTTGAATCGGATTTCAAATTTTCTGAAACCGTCTAGAGGGGCGAAATCTTTTCTCAAAGCACCTTTGGACCCCATACGTCGATATTGCTACCAGGAATATTGATTTTTTGTGTACAATGAGTGGGTGCTTATCTATATGCATAAATCCTGGAAGAACACGATCTAAACCACGCAAGCACTTTATATTTATGTAACACGAAACCGTACACTTGTCTTTTTACCACTTGACCACAATTACGAAAATTCGGGGATGCAGAATTCCAGCCACGTTTCAATTTCAGACAGTGACGATCATCACTCATCATTCACTTTCTGCTGGTCATAATCTGTTGTCGTACTCGTTGCATTTTACAGATTCGGGACCCGGTATTTGGTGTGCGAAGGTGAGCTGATTCCTTGCAACAGGATCAGCAAATAGGTGGTTTCTATTGTGTCAATTCGTAAGCGTCGACTTCATCGGTTGAAATTCTGGAAACCACCGTTTTATCATAAATTTAGTGTGCTGTGTGGTGGAATTTAGTGCAGTGAATTAACTGCACATCCACAAAACATGGGGTCAAAAGTGTGTGATCGCACTTGAGTACTTCTGGGAGCGGAATCTACTGTTGTGTGGGAAAAGGTAATTAAAAACCAACCAACATGTGCACTGTCGGCCATAAAATATCCAGAAATCAGGCACTCCCCTTAATTCATGCCTTGCTATCCTAGACAATGAACCGGTTTCGGAAAAACTCCTGGTATTTGTCGAACAGCTAACGACAATACCGGTTAAAACTAAATCAGCCTCTTTGCAAATCGATGCGTACATGAGAGGATTTAATGAACATCTTGGCGAATATTGCCGCCAGGGCTCTGTAGACTCGAAATTAATGTGCAAAGGTGAAAATTAAAGTTCTTTCGCTTTTGAACATCAAACTTTCTATCAATCGCCGCCTTTTGGTGTGAAATCGGACCGTATTAAACCTTTTGGGAATGCCTAGATAATTTGCATAGAAATTTCAACCTGTTTAAACGTTCAGGACCGTTGAAAAGACCGAAATACCTTCACATAAGGCGTCGAGTTCTAAAGAAGAAACCATCACGGCCGTCTACGACTTGCGAACATGGAAAGTGGGTTGCGACCACTTCCAAAATTTCGACGGCATTTTGAATAGGGCCTTTTAATGGCCGCCATTTCGCGTTTGTCAAACTTTATATACTTCGTGGGTTTAATTGGCCTTTCTTGCAAATTTACGTCGATGTTACTTCTTTTATTCTTCTTAACTTATTCTGCATTTTCTACGTATAGTCGTCACTTCCTGTAACATTTTTGTTTATTGTAAATTGTAATGCTGAAAGTTTCGGTCTTCGTGACCTTAATAAATCGAATATTATTATATTATCATTATATTATCATGAGGAGGCAGCAGCAGATGTTTTTGGAGGCCACAGTAACGTATCGCATACCCCAAAGATGATCTCCAACATTTTGTTCCAGTGACATTTCTGTGTAAGAATAAACTACACAGAAACACTACCAGATGCCAATGACGACGTGCTCTACAGTGCATGATCAGACACAAGACCGCACATTTACATCACATTACCGATGTCGCTTTGCAGCTTGGAATTCGTCAGACAGCTGCATTGGGTGACCTTCAAAGGTTTGGTAAAAATAGAAAATTAAATAAAAAAAGTTTTATTACCAGGAAAGGAGATGGCCACCCTGGGTCTTTCCGCGAATGTCTGGTCGTCACGCCCAGCATGTGATTGGCTGCCCTAATGTTCCATAAATCTGGAATAACCTAATTAGTCTGCACGTTTATTGATCAAATAAACATCGGTGTTTGTATTTTGTTAGGGAATTATCGGATCCCGTACAATTTTGGCACTATTTTGCGTTTTTTATTTCCAAAAATGTTTGTCACACGCTTCGATTAATGTCTTTGGTATCTTAGTGATGCCATTTCCCGTTTGCCAAACTTTCTATACTTCGTGGGTTTAATTGGCCTTTCTTGCAAATTTACCTTGATGTTAATTCTTCTATTCTTTTTAACTTATTCTGCATTTTCAACGTATAATCGTCACTTCCTGTAACATTATTGTTTATTGTAAATTTTAATGCTGAAAGTTTCGGTCCTCGTGATCTTAATAAAGCGAATATTATTATTATTATTATCATTATTATCTTGGAACTGAAACAAGCAATCTAGAATAGCTGAACCAATTAAAACGTTCTTTCTCGTTTGTTTTTTATATGCATGGTACTGCGAACTCCAACTTCCAGAAATGCGATTCAAAATAATCAGCAGGCAACTGCTTTGGATCGTATTCAAATACTTATTGTTTTTTTCTAAACAAACAACAAAACATTCCCTTTCATACAGTCAATTGAACATACCGACAATTAATTGAATTAAGGACGTCTTTAGTGTTGCCAGTAACTCTGAGTCAGGAATTAATTCAGTTTGATCGCTTTCTCAAATATATCTGAAGTTGCAGAACTGTTTGGTAGCGTATCAGCCTGCCGCTGGTATGAGGCCAATATACCATTTGTTGATGGTTCCGATGTTGATGTTCATAAGGTCGGAACGTATATTTATCTTTACAATTTGTTCTGGCCCACCAATCGGAAGACAGTGAAAAGACGGAGTTGTTATAGAGCAATTAACTGAATAGCCTAATTTATTGGCGGTTGTCATTCGGTTGGGGACCAAAAGCGAAGTGGCATTTTTAACAGCGACGACCGTTTTCAAATGTTTAGCACTTTCACAAATGAGTAATATCTTATTAAAGATTATTCGTGGGATAAAACCATGTTAAATGGTCCCGCTCAACAGATTTATGCAAATATTGGTAATGCATGGATTGAATGGTGGGCCTGTAACCAGCTATTTGATTCTAAAGACTCTATTTTTCGCGGCCATTATTTATGAAGCATAAACCCATACAGACTACGAACACTCCACGCAATGACGTTCTCCTCGTGGTGTACTGACACACATTCGCACACCAACGAGTCGGGTGAACCGGATTGGTTGAGACCTGGGAAGCCGGCGTGGGCGTGGGGAGGGGGAGAGAGGGTGTCGAGGGGGCTGTTCACCCCCACTACCCACTTTGATGATTGAGTCACCAGCGGCACACTTGCTTTGCTTCGTCAATCCTTAATCACACCGCAACCCCACGTGATTCGGTCCCGTGACCACTAGAAAAACGCCCATAACCAGACGCGGCAATGATAGTCGCTGTTGCGGAAACCAGGTCTTTCTTAGTCGACGAATTATTCTGAAAGTTGGAAGAACTAATCTGTCGATGAAAAAGATCCACAAGAAGATGCACTGAGTTTATGTGTATTTATTGGTGCCTCAAGTGCAAGCGGATGTTATCTGGTCCCTTGGTTTTCCAGGAGTAGTTTGAAAATCGGTTTAATTACTGCAGTCTCCACCGAAGCCATCTCCGAGGCTGGTAGTCTACGGAGATAGTAAAAACAGAGCGGCCCTAAAATGGGCCACACTCAAAAATTGCATTGCCATTAATTTTCGTAGATTCATGAAAAAACATTATGTTCGTAATTTTTTATAAAATATTATTTTATTTATTTTGCAAACTCAGCTGATACCAATTTTGTGCTTAAAAACAAATCGCAATTTGGTGAAATGTTTCTCGAATCAGCATTGCATTCAAAAAATGCGTCTTTACATAATGGCTACAACAATAGGTTGCCATCAACGAGCCTACCAAAATTCGGTTGATAGTAATTTCAGATCGGATTAAAGTTCGGACATCTCCTGTAGAGGCTACGCCGGATTCAAGAGTGATATCATGAAGATATTTAACACGTTGAGTCCCTAGTTCCACCGCTGTGGCCTGACTTGGGAGTCGAACCCAGTTCCCTCCCCAACGAGCGAGGATTCTGATCACTAACACATTTGGCTACCACTTTAGACCTGTCGCTGGCATATCGGTGTGATTGAGGTCAATTGAAACACTAGAGGGACAGCAAAATTCTTCAATATGGCTCTAAATGCTTGAATGCGGATCGTTAACATTATGTTGGGGGACATTGCGGCTTTTCAAAAACCAGAGCTATTCACGTTGTCCGTAACAGTAAAAACTTCGAATCCGCTTGCATTCCCTCACGAACCAGTGCGATTAAAGAGATGCGGATGCCACAGCCGACTTCAGGGGTTTCGCTGATCTAGACTTTGCTAAAGAAATATACAGTATGAACGGTTATCGCCGATTTGTGTACGTCGGGCTCTGTCCACTTATCGCTCAACCCTCAGTGTCGTGTCATCTCCATTTCTTACACAATTGAGGCGAAGGTAGGAACGGCGGTGTCGATAAATAAACCAAATTTCGATCATTATAATAGCAGCGGTAAATCTGATCACTGAAATAGATGTCGAAGAGCTGTCCAAAACATCGATACCCGGTGCGTAGGGAAAATCTTTGTCCATGTCTACCAGGTAGACACATAGACCTCGATGCTCTAAATGATGGCTTTATCTTTAAATCCGCGGTGCCTCACGTTGGATCTCTTAATCCCAGCGCGTTTATACCCGCCTGCGATACTTCCGTCTCCAAACATTTGACTGGTCAGTGAAGCACCACCAAAGTTGGCCAATATAGACTGCCTCCACCCGCGATTTTTCACCGCGAGATTTTTATCTATTGCCTCTAATCTTGCGAAGTATTTGTTTTGGGGGTTCATTTTTCCTTCTTACTGGAGAGATGCTGCCGATTCCGAAACCAGTAAATGTTTCCGCGAGGCCTGTTCGTTTTAGACCAGTCGAAAACTCCTCAGGTGGTCGAGATGCCTTCCGAAAACGGGCTCCTGCTGAAAGCACCCAAAACGTGTTTCTATTACGTTTTCCCCGGATAGACCATCGATTGGTTCACTCCAAAATTTCGCCCCCAGCTCAAAATCAAACTTCCTGTGCGTTATTTTCCCGTCCTCTTAGTACGCCGTTTCAGGCGACTTGTGAGATCTCTAACTGAACCATGGCCTTTGCGGATACCTCTATCGCCCCTTATCGTATTCTTTACCCCGTTGATTCGCCTGGCCTCAAACTGACAGACTTTAACCCTTCGTTGGCTTTTTAAAATAATCCAGTTTTCTAGAGGACTATCTGTGCACTCCAATTACTTGTTCCCTCATTACCTCTCCCATCGCCTCGATTTCAACCCGACAAATGCAGATCTCTTCGACCAATCTGAAGGCACTATCGTTTAATTTCCAACTAGGTCGTTGCTTCTTCTTCCCAATTTTTAGTGTCACCCGAACAGCTGAAGAAGAAACTCACAGACAACATTGTCTCTTTTTAACGTTTTCCCTGAGAGCAGATGTTGAAACGCCGTAGATGGTTCGCTGCAGAATTTAATCCCAGCTCGGAATCCGACTTCCTGGGCGTTATTTTCAACAGTAATCTTTGACTGATAATGTATTATTCCAAACATCATATGCAGACATCGGGATAGCCTGGTGTGCCAGTCATTTGATTGACAAAAGTGGCAAAGTACGATTTTGGATAGGTCTTTAGAACAGACCAAATGAGTCTCAGATACACACAATGGACGCATTATTATCCGAATATTTCTATCCACGTTACGTCTACGAACTTTTAGTATTTATTTTATTTATGAGGACACTCCGAAATTCCACATCCCATAAGGAAGACAGAGCAACATTTGGTGGTGTGGCATACTGGTTGACTGAAAAAACAAGTCTGAAGAATGCGAACAGGAATTTTAGGTGGGCGCCCATTTGGATTCCATACAATTATTTTGTTGCACGTTTCTATAATCAACGCTATTTCGAAAAAAATGTACGCAAACATGTCAGAGAAAGCATCTTCAAAGGTCACAAAAAAACCAAAACGATACTGGGCTGTCTGCTGGAGTACAAATGCACATGTTTTGGACAATGGATTCATTGTTTCTTTTCCTATGAATTATGGAGCACGAACTATGTGGGCTATAGTTGAAATTCAGTTGATAGAGTCGGTGGGATGAATCAAGACCCTCTGAGGGACGAAAAAAGTCGCAAATGTAAGGCAGGAAAATAAGAAAAGCAAACGTTTGTATACGAAGACCCTCAATCGATGATGTTGATGATCTCCAAAATACAGTCAATAAGCAGACTAAATTAGTTTAATTGCACGTCTGATGGAAATCGATTCGTCGTTGACATCAAAAGGTTTGAGTCAAACGGCGTGTCGGGGTGTGTGAAATACATTTCTACTTGTTTCAAAACAAGTAGACGAAATAATTCCCAGAAAGCCGTCGCACAGTCGTAATGCCTACACAATTGGGATTTAGTAAACAATCGTGATTGGCAAATTAGCCGAGCCAAGCTAAAATTCTACTACAAGGTTCTTTTGGAAAGGGCGAGGAGAATGAAATGAGAAATGTCGGGTGTCACAAAAGTGATCGAAGTCTTGCATGTTGTAATTTCGTCATTATGCTTGTCTCATATGAAGAGACATTATTTCGATTCATTTGGAACCAATCAGTTCGTCATTGCAGAATTGGGAGACGTGTCGAATTATACAATCAATCATTGGAGCCTTTCGAAGAGTTCCCACCACAAACAAGTTTATTTGTATGGAACTCGCGCAATCCAAATAACAACAATTCCGAAACCGGCAAATAGTTCCATACAAGTTCATTTGTAGAGCAAGAGCTCAATTCAGATCTTTGGATGGTTTTTTACGACGTTTTTGATTCTCCCCCAATTCAGAAGAGAAAACATTCCAACAATCCAAATTGGTTGATCATCGTTTCGCCTTTTCTTCCCAACATCTACACCACCCATTACGCCTCGACTTTGGTGCAATTCAGAGAGATGCGTACTGGAGAGACAGTATTACGCGGACATGGCAAGAAGAGCCAAGCTTCCCATGGTTACGGCGAACGATAGAGGTATATAACGTCGTCTATAAGTGTTCAGTGTAGCTTGTTAGGGTAGAGGAATCTTCCCCACGGGCTTTTCCATTGATTTAAGATTGTTTTGGAAAGGAAGAACAAGCTTATCGAGCACTATTTGGCGTTTATGCGAACGACGGCAATCGAAATAAATTGCAAACATATGCATACCTCCACAGGCATGCACAATAAACAACGTATTCTACCATTGTGATTCCGAGCTGATTCATTTCTCGGAAACACAGCAGTCAGTATCAGTATATCGCAACGCCCCAACCACGTCCCGCTCAATCCAAGTTCACCAAAATCCTAAATATCGTTAAACCCAGTGATGAATGCCGAAATCGTATTCAAGTTTTGCTTTCTACGAATACTGCTGCCGATCTTGCCAGTGGCCCACATCAGCTGTTAATCAGCTGTTCTGTGGATACATCGTTTTTTTCGAATTCAAGCTTACGTTAAAAATCGATATCCTTACTTGTGATCACAATTTCAAGCTTCCAGTGCAAGCTCTCGTCTATGATGATATTTCTCGTTCTTTGGATAATTTGGGTTTGTGTGTCGTGTGTTTTCATTGATGGAGATGGTGCAAGCGAACTATGGTCACATGTCGTCTCAATGCTCGAACAACTGATGCGTTGTGTGATGGAATTCGTTTGGCAAACTGCAAAATTGTGTGAGTGAACTAGTACCGATATCTTCATTTCGTTTACTAACTGGGTTTTTCCTGTTTTTTGCCAATTATGACGCAATTCTGTTCATAATTTCAGCCGTTTGCCTTGCTGTTGACGTATTCTGGCTCCTATGTTGGCAATCGGGTTTCACCGGGTGGCTGTTTGGTCATCTAAGAATAGTGGCATTCGTTATCACCGCACTGTTGTTTGTGCCATCGGGATACCTGTTTTGTACGATTCGCAAGACACTGTGTCGCCTGCTGTTCACACCACCTCAAAGTGGTAAGAAAAAAAACATTTGTTGAAAAAAGCCTCACCATTTTAGAGAAAAGTATGAACACACCCTTTTCTATTGTTTAGGGTCGGAGATCGAGTCGACACGGCCGAAAATGGCGCAGGCGCAATCGGAACCGGTTCTTGGGCATCGCCGATGCACTACCAAGGAAGGCCTTTAGTCCACTGCTGAGCTTGATCCCGAAGAAGAGAGTGTTTTCGATACCATCTACGATGCGGTGAATGCTGCTGTCCATGTAAAAGGCATGTCTACGAAAAAATGGTTCGTAGAAATGACCGTTAGCATAATGGAACAAATGAGTTTTGACGCCGCTGTAACCCTCGCTGATCCAACAGCAGTCTTTATGGACCAAGATGTGAGATGCATGAGTACCACATCTTCGGTCTCCCCACTCTCCAAATCGACATTCGCGACAAAAATCACGAAACCAACGGATGTCAACACGACTGTTCTTGGTGACAACCGTGACATCGTTGTATCTAAACAACGATCCACAATAGCACGAAATCTTCTTTCGACGGGTTTAACGCCTCCGAAACGAGCCAAGTACTACCCATAGCATATTCGCCTATCGCGAGTTCTATTGCTGATACGCCTAGCGATTTCAACTACGGTTCTAGTGACAGCAAGACAATTGTCAATGGTGTCGTCCAAAGTACCAATATTGAGAATGACACGACATTAGTCAATACTGTACTGTTAAATTCCCACATGGAATCTACTCAATTCAGTCAGCCAACTGAATCGGAAGATACAAAAGATGACACCCGTCATGACATGCCCAGTGAGATGGACTCCTGGTCATTGGGGGAATACGCACGCACCCGCAGTGTTTTCTTCCGTTGCTCAACTGAAACGTACACAAAGCTCTCAGAAAATGTGGTTTTGAGTAATCTTACATGCAGTCATAATTCGGAAATAGTCCAAACGGAAGCCCCTTCTTGTGCATCACCCACTTACAAAAATGATCCCGGAAACGACAACTTGGATCGCCAATCGATCTGATTCAGGTTTCGGTGACGGATATTGACTTGTGAGTTGGTGGCTTTGATGTTCATAAAAAGATACTGCCCATTAAACGGTTCATTAATCTACTGATTGGCTTCTCATTTATGCTGAGATGATGGGCATCAAAAATGCCATCTCTACGGTCATGTCGAAGGAATTCCAACCAAAGCCAACTTGTATAAACCGAACTCTCGACCACCCAAAAGAGATCGGTTATCTCTGATCGCACATTCCGCCGCGGGGCAACGAAGTTCAGTGGTCATTAATCGTTGTGCATCAAAATGCTGGACCTTACATTCTTTCGGTGGAGGTACAAATTAGAATAGTATTGTCTGGTCTCAAGAGACCCAAGCAACGGGCATGGTTCCCATTAGCGGTTCTGAAAAAGGGTTGCTGGGAAATTCTCCGATAGTCGCCGAACTTGTCAGAATGGACAGATGTTGTCATAACCCATTAACAAATCGGCCATTGGTTCCTCAAGGCCCGTTAAGTATAGACCGATCGAAAACTTTGTAAATAACCACGAAAGGTCAATTAATGGGTTTATAAGCCAATCTGAGATAAAATTCGACTACATGGTTCTTTTGGAAAGGCCGAGGAGAATGAAATGAGAAATTGCGATTGTCACACAAGTGATTGCATGTCTTGCATGTTGTAATTTCGTCATTATGCTTGTCTCATATGAAGAGACATTATTTCGATCAGTCAATTTGGGAGACCAATCAGTTCGTCATTGCAGAATTGGGAGACGTGTCGAATGATACAATCAATCATTGGAGCCTTTCGAAGAGTTCCCAACACAAACAAGTTGATTTGTATGGAATTCGCGCAATCCAAATAACAGCAATTCCGAAACCGGCAAATAGTTCCGCGTAACCTGTTAAACATGAACATATTTTCCTTGTTTAGTTGAAACATGCTCCCATAACATTAATTTTCTAGTGGTTTACCTGAAGCGTATCTCAGATAAACAATTTATCAGCCTCATTTTAACAGCGTTCTCTTTCCGCGTCTTCAAATATTGGATAACCTGTGAAACCAAATTTATTTTTATTTATCTCAATGTTGATTCACTTTTTTGGGCAAAGACGGTATCGTTAGGTTCTTAAGCGAACGGTAGCGCCTGATAACTGCGTTTCATCGATCAACGACGCGGAGATAAAAACGGGTATCCGCCACACAAAATTAACTACTCATACTACTGTGTAATACAGTAGAGATAATTTCTACTTCGTTCTCAAACTTACTGGTAACCGCACACCGCCCTCAATACAAATTATGCTAAATATGAAATCTCTCACTGTACATTGTATAACGTAAGCAACTTCGATGTTGTAAGCTTTGATGGTTTCATCACTACCAGATTATGAATATCCATAGTCAGAAATTAGACAAATGGCTGGTTTATTAGCTTCAAATACATTAGTGCTGGTGGTGGTTGTAATTGAAAATACATCTTTCGATAACCAATACACTATCATAAGGATTTCAATTTTTTTGCAAACTCTCTATTCTATGATGATGTTTCTCTTGTTTTGGTAACTTTGATATCTGCGTTTCCTGTTATTTCATCTCTCCGGATGCTGCAGGCAAACTCTGGTCACTTCCTGTCTTGAGATCGTATGGCATAAAACGAAATGATGTGAGGCTGCAGTGATGTCAGAAATCGTAACAGCATCGGGGCCCCAGTTTGAACGGAATTCTCGGTTAAAGTAAGAATGCCCGATACCACAAAATAAAAGCTTCCCTATCTGAACAGGAAGAAGAAGAAGAAGAAGCTGAATACGCAAATCCTTATTTTTTGTTTAGAAAATTTGTGATAGTATTGTATGCAGGGTTGGATTAACCCTGAATGTATAATAGACGGATTGTCTGTAATACCGGTTAAACTCTATCAGCTAACCGAGACCCTTGACGAATAAGACACGTGCAGCAACGATAATTCGTATTAAAAAGTGTAACGTACGATATACGTTAATATAGTAAAACACAATTAATAATTAGAGTTAGCAATCACCACAAAATTGTTACAGCGAAAATGACGCTGACTCTTTCCACATTGTCTATCACCCTGCCCCAGATAAACCACCGCGTTTGCCAAGCGAACTGCGGCGCATATCTCAGCGGTTGGTTTAAAGATGAGAGTACAAGTCACAAAAGGTAGCTAGCAGCTTCAGGGTCTATCAAGCTATAGCAAACATAAACCGAACCTACTGGAACTAAGAACGAATATAATCCATGTGAAGAGAGTGGTAGATCGATATTGAGGATACCGCTTTAAAAATAACCGAAAGATTGCCGTAGCTTCGATGAAAGGACATGGCACCCATCTATCTGACGTCACAAATAACGAGATTCGTGAAACAGTCCTCGTCATTTAAACAAAGCTATATATCGGTATAGGAACCGTTTCCTCAGTTTCCACAGACTCGAAAACCACGTTAACCAATCAACACCGATATTCGAAAATCCATTATTGACGAAGCCATTGTTGCAGCAACATAAAATCTTAAAGCTTTCAACGATGAGCCGTCCAATTGATATCTACGTGGCCTCACCCTTTTCCAACGAAGTATCAGACGATTTGTGGATGATTTACGCCGTAAATCTTCTGAACAGAAAGTTAACGAGACCCCCAAAGCACATTGTAAAAAGACAACCAATACGGCAAAATACGCACCTCCTCTTCAAGCCAAACAAGCAATATTTTCAATGGCGACCTCACGGCTCTCAGTAATACGGTTTTTTTAATGCTGTTTTTTTTGCGCTTCCACGAAATCCCCCCGTGAAGGGTATCTGTGATAGTATTGTATGGAGGGTAGAATTAACCCTGAATGTATAATAGACGAATTGCCTGTAATACCGGTATAACTCTAGAAGCCAACCGAGACCCTTGACGAATAAGACACGTGCAGCAACGATAGTTCGTTAACAGTATCCTCATCGGGATGACTTAATGTGGCCATTAAAATATCAATATCCTACGAAGAAAGCTATATGCAATAAGTCAGACAGCTAACTACTGGAAATGCGAACCCACGGTGAACCCACGGGGATTTCTCAGCCTTACAATATCTGAACACCGCTTCCTGTAAATTTTACAGACGATTTAGCATTCAATCTATCGTAATAAATGAGGAGAATCAAGGTTTTTAATAGAAATATTTACTGTTTCGATTCCTGTTTATACGAGTGTCTCGATTATGTGAAACATATTTATTTGGGTCAAAATATGATAGAAAACTGAAAAAGGTTCAAACCGCATTTGTTTGGAATTTTTGGAGAATAAAATAAAAAGCTCGTTCGCTCGTGTAGAAGAAAACGATCTTACTAAATAATAACTGACGTTTTTAGTAAGCTTTTACATACTTTCCAATAGGTTCTGTAGTTCTTGTCTCGATTAAGGGTTTTTTTTAAACGTAACGTCAGCCGTGCTTAAGCTCTGACTTTTTGGGATCGTCGATCACGCTAACGTGAGCTCAGCACGCTGTTTTACTTTTCTATCTAGGAAAAATGGTGAAGCTAATCAAGCAGACGAACCGAAATATCCACCCAGAGATGGCCGGATCTACGAGAACGTCGAAAACTGCACGTAGTCCCGTTTATTATTTGCTCGTCAAGCCGGCCAAAGAACTGACGTCAACGGCGGTGCGGATCCGCGAGCTGATGATCAAAATGGCGAATCTTCGGGCTGAGCTTCGGAAAAGGAAGCAGAACATGGCCCCGTTGTCGCTTATCCCTGCCCCGGCTATGGAACAAGAGCCATTGCCCGATATCCCCGTTCATTCTCCACGACAGTACAATCCAAACCCCGTTACTGTCTGCCCTTCCATGGTCAATGAAATCCCTCTTAACCCTGCAATATATTCATACGTTTACAGCTCGATCCCTAATAAAATTTTAAAAATCAATTAATTCTGTAATTGGTATCAAAATAATGATATAGAGGGATATTCATACCCGTAATGGTTACGAATTCTTCTTATTCCTTTTCTTTGCTAATCATTTACCACCATTCTTTACATGACCAATGACTAAATTTAATCTTATTCGACGTCAAGAGAGAATTCGAGGACACACTCTAACGGGTAATCTGAAGGGACTCTGACCTACAGGCGCACGCGTCTCACATGCTCGCGTTTTCGTGGGTTTACGGCCCTGGTCACGCGAGTTTCGATAATGCCCTGAAGACGTGCCGGTTTGTGCTGCTCCTGAAAATGTTATCCTTAGCTAAGTCAAGGTCATCTAAATCGCAGTACATTTCACCAAGACATCAATTATTATACGATAAAATTTCATTTGGAAGTGTTTTGTTGTCTTCGACTGCGATTATAACATTAAAAATAGTTTATATATTTCCAAAATACCACTGATTACGTCGGGATTTATATACATTTATTATTGTCAAACACGTTTTGGATAACCTAATGTAGATTTAAAACCTTTTATCTAATTCGCGAAAATAAATATAGTAAATATAGATTTTCAAAAAGCCAATTTAATCGACGATACACCGTGTCAATCGTTTTAATAAGCTTTTTAATTTCGCATAACTTCAAAACTTGTTGAAGTTTGATTTGTTGTAGGATCACTGGCTGCTTCTTGGTCTTTCTCGGATATGCGCACTTGAACTTTATAATGAATTGTATGAATTTGGTCGATTTATTACCCGCGGTTGTTTCTTGGGGATTACTGGTCATTCTGGATTCTATTTATTTCGTTTTCATGTAAGTTTTCCTTTCCTGGTGATACAGTGAATTTATTCTACCATTTTGCGCTTATTTGCTAGATTTCTAGCCATTCAACACGCATAGCTATCCTGTACATTCACAATCACTCGAGCCATGTTAAATCTTTATTTATTTTTGCGGCTGCATTGTGAAGTTGGTTAGCCTATGCAAACGCACTTATCCTATTTGGGGGTTTTATATTGTGTTTATGCCTTACAGTGATAGTATTATGGGTTGTCCTACTGGTTTGCTTAATCGAAGTCACCGAAACTGCCTTCCACCGAGTCGGTATTAGGATATCTGTATTATACTATCCCCTTATTATAACTCTAATTAAATGTATTTGTATAATTTCCGTTTCGCTTGTGCTACCTTGATACTTTGAATCGCACTTAAGCAACGAGTAATTTTCATTCTAGCTGTTATGAATTTTCGAAAAATACATCATGGGCGATTTTCGGTCTTCATCTTGTATTCGCATTTTTTGTTATGTGCGTTTTTGCCCGGACAACCTTTATGGATCCCGGCTACTATCCCATCGGTAAGCGAATATTGTATTTTACACTCGATCATTAAGCCCTGGATACCGAAGCACGTTATTATGATGAAATAAATGCTCCACTGTTTCATGAATTTGTCGTCCGAAAAATAGCTATCAGAGTGAAGTGGTGTGGCTCGTGTAAGTTTTACCGTCTCCCGCGGTCCACCCATTGCTCTACGTGCGATAAATGTGTCCAGGTTTGTTTTATTAACTAATGACGAAATCGCAGTGTTTTGACCATCATTGCCCGTGGGTGAACAATTGCATCGGCCGACGGAACTATCGCTATTTCTTCACCTTTCTCATTTCGGTATCAGTGCACATGGTGGCAGTGTTTCTGATATCCATGTTCTACCTAAAGTCTTCGACGCAGCCCATAAAGTACTACACCAACATCATTGCGTATCCTTTTGTTTATTTCTAAATACTTCTAAAACTAAATGATTATTTGCACTTTATTACCGTTTGTCCTTGACTTTAATCAATATAACAGTATCATCACCATGGCGCTTGTTGCTATGATCTTCCTACCTGTCTTCAGTCTCACCATTTTCCACATCGGTATCCTCTCTAAAGGCGTAACCACCAATGAGTATGTAAGTTTTATCATTTTTTTTGTTTTCATGGGGGTATTGGTTTCGGTTTCATTCGTCGTATTATCCCTTAGGTCACGAAGAAATACCCATCAAATTCAAAGCCTTTCTCAAGCGGATTCTCGAACCACCTGCTTCATTTGTTTTGCACCTCGGAGTTCCCGTCGTAAGTGTCTGTCCGGTTTTTCTATTTTTTTCACAGCTCCAATGCGCGCACACACTCACCCTCATTAATTGCTCCTTTCCACAATCTATTCACGGTTATATGGCTTTGGAATTGTTTTAAAATGCACATTGATAGCGAATTTTCTACTAAATGTAATATACCGATATTACAAAGCATCTCTTCTGTAAGTCATGCGCGGCTATGCGCTCTCGTTGAGAAATTCAGTTTCTCTTTCCGCTACTATCTACTTATAGCTACAGCCCACATTTTATTTCATGTACACCATTTTGTCATCGGCCAAAGGCACCTCGATCGATACCGGGTTGTTTTGGTGACTTCACTTGTGCAAGACCCGTGTTTAAAATGAAAACGGGCATCCTCTGGCTTGTCTACCCCCAAATAACAATATCTACATTTAGTTTTAGCCCTAATGGCCCCGAATCTGAGGTGGCTGTTATAAACAGGTGCCTTGAACGACAGGGTCTCAAGGGCTCGGGCGATGCAAGCAACCACTGGATTGAACTCACGAACGCGACCACGGCCACCAGTAGCAACTGCATGAACGGTGATGGTAGAGGCGATCGGTTCTCTCGCAACGCTGTCGGTGGAGCCAGCCAACGGCCCCTGTTGGGCCCCACTGGTGACGACTGCGCCGAGCCTCTCATCCTGACGTCGTGCGCCACAACGCCACCACTCCCCCGTTCGGGCTACCTTCAAGATGGTTCCATGGATAATGCCTCTAATACCAGCCCCAAGGAATCTAAGAAGGTGTGAATCATTTATTTTATAAATTTATTCGTCCGTTTTTGTTGTTGTTGCAGCGTCTGCGTGTGTTGATATGTTCAGTCTACCCACCCTAGTACCAGCGTATTTAGTTGACGTCCCCCTACAGGCGCGAGTTACGAGGGGATGCGTGGCACTTGTGATCTTGCAGTTCTTGGTCTGAGACTTCTACTGTGGCATGTGTTTTAGTTTTTCAACGAGCCCTCTCGTTCTCACGACCTGACGGCCATGAGCCTCTCGGCGTGGAGCAACGAGGACGCGGCCTCTCTTGGAACCCTGGATCGTTTGGTTGCTCTCCGAGGTACCAGCGAACAACCAGTCAGCACAAGGTCGCCCAGCGTGGTCGTGGGCGGAGGGGGAGGAGGCGGTGGGGGTAGCGGTGAGGACTCAAGCAGTCATCGAAGACGGCCCGTTCCACCAAACTACAACCCAGTCCTTCCGCCAGACCAACTAGAACAGCAGCACCAAGGAACCTCGATCGCAAATGCCGCCACACGCAGCGTGGAGACGCGCTCCACGCGTGCCAATAGCAGCGGAATCGTCGTTTTTGGGACGCAGGGCGACGGCTGCAGCCTCCTTAGCGGCGGCAGTGGAGCCACGACCAATACCACTGCAGGATTGGTTCCAATGTTATCCTCCTCCGCCTCCCGCAGGCAGAATACCAACCGTGAGGCAAGTGGAAATTGTCAGGCCACCACCATGTTGACTGACTCTGTTTAAGCACGGGTTGGCGGACAATTATCCAACTGATTCCCTTCATGCATACTTATTGTGTGGCACATTGTTTTGCATTTATTATTTGACAGTGAAACGGTGTACCGCGTCGTAGCCGTTGCCACATCCGGTGCGAGTTGTGTGCCAAAGACCAAGGCGTAATCATGACAGACCACAAGACGGCCCGTTATGCTACTCCTACTCCAGGCAACCCCTATCTCCACTCATTAATATAGACTACCTGTGTGCACATTGTGTAATCGCTCGGGTCTCCGATGTGCCTGCCTAAAGTACAAGGCCAAGCAACACTCCATCGTCGTCATAAAGTATTTGGGGGCCAGCACATGACGCTGAAAATCCTGCTTCCGGTTATTTAATAACTGGCGACCCCGTGTTGTAGAGGTTAGCATCTTCGCGCTTCTGATGACGGTTTGACTCCTAGGTCAGACTCCACGTGGTAGCACCCATGAAGTCGGTTTTAAGGAGAATTTTAAGTTTGGAAAAGGTCGTCTAGACACCTTAAAACACCTCTTATATTACGAGCATATTCTCTTAATGTTTGAAGTAAAATTGGCAGCTCTTCACCGTGTTGATTTAAAGAGTAAGATCTAGGGGTGTCAAATTTATATTATCACCCACCACCAAGATGAATGTAATGCACTTCAAATTTTGGATTGTTGCTTGGGTCTTTTTTCTCCGTTTATAGTATGGGGTTGCCATAGCCAACCCGGAGGAATACGAACGTGTCCTATCCATGATATGCACGCGCGTACCTGCAGGTGCTATTATGCCACTCAGTGCGTGCGTCGTGAACGCCATAACACCACAACCACTACCATCCAATTTGAATGCCTGTTGTTTTGCCACGTCACATCTGCTGGCGTGCAATTACTGTCGCGTCGTACGGGCGTGCCTGAACACACTATTTTACCACCTAGACACGTTCCTTCATCCGCTCGACACCTGGCGTCTGTTTGAGCTCTCTCTCTCTCTCTTTTTATTTGCAGTCGGAGTCCTACTGCAATCTGTACGATGGCGGCAGCATTGGGGTGAGCGGTGGTCGTGTCGGGATCTCAGATGCCGACTCCGGGTGCTACCAGAACGGCTACGCCTCTTCGTCCTCCGTGGGTGCCATGACGATTAGCACTCACACCGAGCCTCAGCCCAACCCGATGGTCCGGTATATGGCGTCGCGACCCTCCCCGTCTTCGTCGGGGGCACCAGCGGGTACTTCCAGGGTCTCCTTCCTTCAGCCTAATCAGCAGTCAATCGGAACGCGGCAATTTGTGTCGGGTGTGCTCATACGACCCAATCCATTGCGACAATACAGTGAGTGTTGGATTCGATCAAGTTTCCATGTTAATCCCTACCTATCTCTAGACGATAAACATGCTTCACATATATATTGCTGTCATCACCGAGCGTATGCGCTTATGGTTTCTACCCGCATCTGATTTAGGTCGCCTATACCAGGGTATGGCTGCTTCCGCACGCAGGTACCCTCTCGGAGCCATGCACATTTAATCAGAAGATTGTCCCTGTTGTCAGTCGTATAGTTACAGGTGCCCTTTGTTGAAAATCAGTATTTATGGCCATATTTCGAATTTGAACCTTTCGACTGCAAACATACATAATATGCTCGTTTTCATCGACGTCAAGCCTTGTCGTTTTCCAGTGAACTTACTTGAGGTATGACTAGTTTTGTAGCATTTCTTTAGTAGAATGATTTCTACTTATTGGTTGTGAGTAAGTTCATTACTGCTATATTTGAAGCTGCGAGTTCTTTCAAAGTTGAACAGTACAAAAAATTAGGTTAGAACTGTGTTAAGAAGTAGCCGACTGTTGGTTCATCCACGGATTCCCGAATCGCTTATAACAAGCATAATGACAGAGGCCTATATTTGTTATCTATTATCAACGGCGAAATTTAAATAGCATTCCATTTTTTACCAGTTACTTGTTGCAGTCTCTAGAATCGCACTCCAGGCTTCAATCGTACGAGTTACTTTTTCAAGGCGTGCTGTGGATTCTTTATTTACTCTACACACTCCCAAATCAACTGAACACCTCTATGTTTTTTTAGATGACAATACCGACGGCGGATCAAACACAGACATGATCAGAGATGCCAACAATCGATTTTCGGATATATTTACTCCACCGTCAATCGCCCCATGTGCTTCACAAGAATCCCTGGGAACTCCGTCTACATCAGCATCCGCCACCACTGAAGGGTCACGTCATCCCCCAACACCTTTCTGAATTGTCGTCCCGTTTAAGCGAACGCTTAATGTTGTGTTTTTGCTACTGTAGCATCGCGAGCAACATCTTTGTTTAATCACCCGAAATGCCGCTGCACATAAAGAGTGTTAACAAACGCACTATACCACAATACTCTCCTTTCTCTGGAAATGAGGATCTATGATGCACAAATATACTGTCGGGGTATACGTACGAGTAGATTCTTAATTAAGAGACTCTTACAAGCATGCCTTATTGCTTCCTCCACAAAACCTGGTGGGCCCTCACTTTCCCAATTAGAACTAGTTAGAATGCAAACTGGACTACATAACATAATGAGTGACGATGTATAAGTCAATTGACATGATTCGCAGAGTTAAGTGTATAAAGAAGAACATTAACAGTGAAAAATGAACAGCAATTAACAACGGGATAAAGCCTGCTTTAGAGGGAAGCACCATCCATAGGTGGTAGAACTGCATCCTGCATAGGATCGCTTTCGCCGCGGAACCATGGCGTCTCTTTCCAGAGGAACCACAAAGACGCAACCCACAACGCCACATTGGAAAAACCGAATATCTTGAATGAAAAAGAATGCATTACATTCATTCAATTGGAAATTTAAACCCAATAGGAAACTCACTAAAGATATATTCAAACCGGCATAAGCGTGAGGGCCATCAACGTTGCACTTTATGTCATCACAAATTTCATTTTGAATAACAACCGAATCGGTATATCGTTTCAGAAGATCCACTCCACTTGCCCATGCAATGGACGCGATAAACCATATCAGTGCCAAACATGCACTTAGCACAAAATCCTTAATCTCGTTAGGGTATAACACGGAACTTACGGCTTTGCGAAATCTGACATTTGATTCATACAATCCAATGAAGACCGTGTACAGGATAAGTACGCCAATACAGTATAGGAACGTTATGACGCCAACGAACACAAAGAATTGCGCACCAGACGAAAAATTACCATAAAGTGGCTCAACTGGCGAACACACAGGCTTGCATTTCGGCCCCGAAGACAAACTTAAGAATACAATAAGTAATGTCAACTCACTCAAAGGGGTACGCAACTGTTATATTAATCGGTATCGTCTTGTTAATGCATTCAGCCTCTATATTAATATGCCCTGTATATGCTGATGTTGTTGCAAAGGCGAAAATAGCAAAAAGCTGAAATACGTATTGATAATACAAACATACCAACTGCAAAACGCGCACAAATCCCCGCGGTTCTTTTAACACATCGATGGTTCCAGACTTCAAGCATAAACGTGTAAAAAAGTGACTAACCTGACTAAAATTATCCATATCATACACTTAGAGCGATCAAACGGCTGACGTTTAACGTGGTAGTTCAAATTTTAACAAACTAAAACAACGATGAACCGGTGTGATAGAGCAGACAGTGGAAGGGATTATTTTGGTTAATGTGGACACGTCCCTTGAATATTTAGCAAAATAAGATGAAGAAAATTTACTGGATGGAAGACACAAAGAAGCTACACTGAGCGAAATAATTGGCATATAATGGTGGCTTACAACATATAGCATATCGTTATATCCCGTTATATCACGTCCCTTGAATATTTAGCAAAATAAGACAAAGAAACTTTACAGGATGGAAGACACAAAGAAGCTACACTGAGCAAAATAAATGGCAGATAATGGTGGCTTACAACATATAGCACATCGTTATATCGCGTTATATCACGTTCCTTGAATATTTGGCAAAAGAAGACAAAGAAACTTTGCAGGATGGAAGACACAAAGAAGTTACACTGAGCGAAATAATTGGAAGATAACGGTGGCTTACAACATAAAGCATATCGGTATATAGTTCCTTTGTTTCGCTATTTGGTCGATAGCCATGATAATTATGTTATCGAGTCAGTCTCAACAATAAGCTTTGACGTTTTTGATTTCTAAACCGATAGTCGGGGATTCTTGAAATTCAAAAATGAAAAACACAATTTTATTCCGTAAGATGAAGTAGACATTCTATTAACGTATGGGCAGAACACACCACATCCGAGATTATGAAAGCAATATATTGCTGTACTAATAAGTCTAAATCCAAACACATACAAGTAAGAATACGCCTCGTACAGGGCGCAGCATTATCAGTGAGTGGATCCGGAGAAGACGGATATTTACAAGTAACGCGTGTTTCTGACACAAAAAACCGCCCTGAGCCGTTCAGGAAGAGGAAGCTCGGCGGAATGGCGTTGTTTAGTATTCGAACAGCCCTACAATGGCCGTAAACCCACGACCATGCACGTAGGTGAGACGCGTGTTTCTGCCATGACGATTCCTCTCGAGATAACCGTCAGGGGGGCAAAGTCGCATTAGTCAATTACTTGTATAGGGTAGATTTGCATGTGTACAAATGACGGATGTTCATGAAACCTAAGTAAATAGATAAACAAATATCTATCAAAAACGATGACTTAAAATTAAAACTACACAATGCCTCGCAACACAATTTACTTTGAAAATGAGATGAGAAATTATTTAGCATCTTTTTTATGGCACTTTATATTTATGCATCCATTCTGTAGGATACTTCAATTCGCATCATTTATGCATGCTCGCAATTCGTAATACTTTCAACTTATCGAGAATTCCCAAGCCATACCAATGAAACAGATTTCGGTTTACGAACATAGCTTGTGCCTTGGAAATGACGGGATCAAAATAATTCAAAATCAATAAAATTTCTTTGGAAAATATCTCAATTCGGTTGTCCATCGGTAAATCACTATACGATCAGTCGAAAACCACCCGTCAATTCTCATTTTACTATTTGCGCCATTAGGGATTTTTTAAAGGAAATTATCCAATGTTGTGGTTAATAAATCATTTTCCAAGTGCATCGGTTTGACCTCGCATCCAAGTAGGACGCAATTCCTTAAGCTTTGACGAAATAGTTGCAGCGAGAATCGTCCAGAAACAGAAACAAGCCCTTGGATATCTCTTTTGCTGGGTATGTAGTGACCTTAAATGGTGTGTTTATTTATTCAAGAGTCTAGAATCTCATGTCCACACTGACAAGTCTTCAATTAGCAATTCACCATTATTTTCCATCACTCAATATCGACGAATATCACTGGGTGATCAACCCGTTTAGAAGCAACCAGACATCAAATCTTTCGTGTAAAGAGGAAGAAGAGCTGATCGAGTTGAGAAATGACAAATTCCATCGACTGGGATTCGCCGAAAAACGTTTAGACGAATTTAGGCTCTCCTTGAAGCAGTTGTTTCTAGCTCTCAGTTTGAAAGCAGTCAAAATCATTTTGCCGTTCGCGTCTTCATGGTTTTGTGAATTCGTATTTTCAGCTTTGACTGAAATCAAATCAAAAAAGAGAGTGCGACTCCTTCGACTTGACGACGAAATGCGTGTTTGGTTGTCAACATCAGACCCCCGTTTAAACCTTATTTGCTCTCGAAAGCAAGCCCACCCATCGCATTATAAATATACACAATGAAAATAAATTTTAACCAAATTTTTTTTACTTAAGGTGGGTCGCGAAACTTTTCAGATATCCCAAGTGTGTCGCGAGTGAAAAAGTTAGAGAAACACATTTCCAGACGCATGACATCCATTGGACTGGCACCCCATTGGCTAACGCACACAACGTGGATAAATTAAGACAATATCGAAGAGTTGCGTTCAATCACCGAACCTTCGTTACATTGCTTAGAATCGATAAGTAATTTTTACTTTTTTTACAGTTAATAATAATAATAACTGTATTCGATTTATTAAGATCACGAGAACAAACACCTTCATTACAAACAAAACGGATACAGGAAGTGACGATTTTACATAGAAGATGAACAGACGAAATAACAACGAGGTAAATCTTCAAGAAAGCCAAATTAAACCATCGAAGAATATAAAGTTTGGCAAAGGCGTGACAACATAACTGCGATGAACTTTGGTCATTTCATAAACAACCCACAACAGTCAAATTCGAATCGGGTTCACAATACGTTTCAAAATAATCGTTATCTTGACCTAGAAAAGCGCCCCATGGCTTCCCGGCGAAGATTACACAATTTTAATTCTTGACATGGTCCAATAGGCTGCGGCTATCTTCCATTGTTATCTTTAAATGATACGGAATTCCATATTATGGAGTTGACGAAATTCTGGTCCATTTATAGTGAAGCAACACACACTCTTTCTCTCCACATACAGGTTGCTTTTCGCTCTCCAAACCCGTTGCTCGTAGTAAGGACTCGTCCCATTCTCCAACAAAGCTCTTATTGTGTTTCAACGTCTTAATCTATCACCTTCATTTTATATTCTCTTTCATAAGTGCACGTAAATTTTGCGTGTACTTGCCGTCAACCTTAAGATCACTTGCCTAGTTAATCTATCTTATTCGTCGTGATATGGCAGTCCTTTTTGGGGCAACCTCTAGTGGAATACATGTTATCGGTTCCTAAACCATTTTTTTCTGGATCATATACTCCCTCGGACATTATATAATTCTAATATTTTCGACGTCACGAGGACCAAAACTTTCAGCATTCAAATCTACAATAAACAAAAATATTACAGGAAGTGGCAATTGCGCGTAGAAAATAAAGAATAAGTTAAGAAGAATAAAAAAATAACAATGTTAATTTACAAGAAAGGAAAACTTTGATCCACGAAGCATATAAAGTTTGACAAACGATAATTAATTCCCCGGGATGGGGGGTCGTGGGCTGAATTTCTTTGTTCGCCGATATTTCAGCTTTCGGCCGCCAAAACTCACGATGACAAAGCTCAGACGAATGGGTGGCTTTTAACCGGGATAAAGGGGAAATCCACGGGCGAGCAACTGTGTATCCATATCAGGCGGCAGACATCTGGGCGATTCATTCGAATACAGTGGCTTGCTCTGGTGATAATCTCCGTAATGAAAAGAAAAAAAAAACGACACGCGTTATTAGAATTTCGCTGAAAGCATGTGCGTCTTCGATATAATTCAGAGCACACCGGTTGCAAGAAGCAACCAACAGCTATAAATGTAGGTGGTGTAATTGATCTTGAAATTAAGACATCCTAAAACCCAGTATCGGAAAGGTTCAATGGTCAAAATAGAAGGTCGCGAAAACCGATGACAAACTAAACAAGTTTAAGACACTTACTGGAACGCGTAAGCGCGTTGTCGACCATGTATGTTGCTGCAAGGACGGAAACATGTGTAATTGAGAATCATTTATTCGGAGCATTTGATTAATTAATTAATTAGTGGTTATTGAATTGAGTGAAAAAATGCATTCAAAAAGTCCGTATCAAGTTCAATAAACTAAAATTGTGTCTTGTCAACCGAAGAAATTAAAATAAATTAAAAAAAAATAATTTCACGTACTATTCTTTTAAATTTGTGATGGCCTGCCGCATGAGTAAAGCTACGTGATAGCTATATTTAGGTACGATTACTATAATAATTTATCTGGAAAGGATTTTATGGGTTGTAGGGGATCGTTTTTGTGGCGCGCAGTTTAATATCTCTTTTTATTGCCTGCAGGGACGTCGGTTACTTGTTAGTTGGCCACCCATTTGTTTGATCTAGCTGTGACGTTGGTTCGAAGGAACAAACATATTTTCCAATTTGTAAAAACAACTGTAAGCTATGCACTAGCCGGCTGTCGTTCTCCGTCCACACGAAGCGGATCAAGTGTTGCTGTCTTCTACTAATTTCTTCGCTTCCTATGGATGATAGCTGGCGAAATTTCGATATATTTATTGACAAAATCTGTTTGTTAAAACAAAAGTGCGAAAAAACAAAACTATCTATCTAATTTCAAACGGTATAAACGAATTTCCTAATTAAACATTTAAACAAACGTCCACTGGGCGCATGGTAGCCAAACATATCTATTAATGCACCTTATCTTCCCAAACCGAGTTGGCAGCGTAATTGAGCGTTGTTTATGTTTAAAATTACACCAATGCGGATGTTTTAAATCCCCATCAGGGCGGGTTCGCGGCGTTTTGTTTGAGGTGTCGTTTAGAGGATACGCGGGTGGCGGGGGGGGGACACACAAGGCGATTCTGCTGCGTCCGATTCTTGGTGCGGGGCGCGGCTGGGGATGCTGTGTGGCGAATCTGCCACACCCCCGCGTCGCTTTTTGGCACGCGGCTGTCTTTGGCATGGAAACGTCTGAGCGAAATTGTGAAGGTCAGAGGTAGCGGGCGGCAATTAAGATGTAAACCGAAACGCCCACAGAAATGGGTTCAATCGTCCTAGTGGGGCGTAAATTAGCTGTCGGTGTAGGAGAGATAAATGTTTCTGTTCTGACTAGTCGATGCATCACCAAGGAGGAAGAAACTGGGTGTTCTCCCTTGCAGGCTGTTGTACTACTGCAAAATGTGCCGCCAATAACTCCGCTTCCTCTCAACCAGCCTTTCACGAATTCTGAAAAGTGGCCGAATACGTAGATAAGGTTTTGAGGGAATCGATTTAACACGCTTTAATAATGATATCAACTTAGCGGAATAATTATTACCGAAAAAATAATAAACTTTGTACGGGGACAGCCTTGTAGACTTCATTTTTTGCACTTATTTGATCAGCAACACAAGGCCTGGCTGTGAGACAAAAGCTGTTGGAGATGCATTATTGAAGGACTCGTTGGTGGTCGACATTGGTGGGAGCTATCGATACTTCCCAAAACTTGTAAAACGGCCGACTGTGTCTCCAAAGTGTATCAGACATTCAAAGAACGCACGGAATTAAAAGAATATCAAGGCTTCCTCAGTGAAGAGATTTTGTAAAGGTTTTTTTCAATTGAAAACCCTCGCGACTCTTGCTAGGGAAAAAACGCCGGGAAATGCCGTTGAGAAGCCCCCTCCCTCACTTTGATTGGTTAGTCGAGGTGGTTGTATATCACAATGGTATCTCCTACAAATAAAACGCTGATCGAACTAGATGCTCGAAAATCCATGAATGAGGCGTAGATTTTCTGAAGTGGCGGAATAGGGCTCAAGATTAAATACATCTTAGCGACCAATAGATGGTTTTTTTTAAAATAATTGTAGTGGCTTTATTGAGGTCACGAGGACCAAAACTTTCAGCATTAAAAAAAGGCAGGATAACAAATATTAGATGCGAAAATTGTCTTGTAGTTCCTGTTTAACCTGATCTGGTGAGACTAAAAATCTGAACAAATAGGGAATGACCGAATTGCGATATGCCGCCGTTCTTGTTGGAATTGAACGGTATGGACGGCGCATTGGTCGAAGAGATTTACATTCCGATAAACTGGAATAGAGGGGATGGGAGGGGTCATTTAAAATTCGGGCAGCGATTAATGAGCAGTTATTGAAGTGGCGTTCAACGATGATTTCTTTGATAGAGAGAATAGGCAGACCGCTAGAAAACGAGATTATTTTAAAAAGTCGATAAAGAGTTTGTAATTCGATTGGAAGAAATATGCATGTAGAGTGAAGTGGAGGTGGGGCCCCGGACACATAGATAGAGGATAACACCAGTAACAATAAATAAGCACACAACAAAACATAAATTTTTATTTTGCCATACTATCTAATGCATGCTTTCCACTACAGGACCAGTGAACTTCCTCATGGTCGAAGCCGCGGGATACCAGGAAACCCCCCACGGGGAAGGTTCCGACGAAGACTGGTCGGCGAAGGAAGGGGGGTCTTGTCTGAAAGGGAAGTGGTGTAGAAGAAAACGATCTTATTAAATTATAACTAACGTTTTTAATAAACTTTCAAATAAATTCTAATCGCTTTTTGTAATTGTCGTTTTTTTAGTATCGATTAACGGGTTTTTGTTTTAATGGGACCGCAGCCGCGCTGAAACTGGGACTTTTGGGATCGTCGATCACGCTATCGTGAGCTTTGCTACTGCGTTTATTTCTTTATATCGAGGGAAAATGTTGAAGCTAATCAAGCAGACGACGCAAATGATCCTACGGAGGAGGGTCGTATCTACGAGAGAGTCGACAACAGGACGTCGACCAGTTCCTTCTTCGCGCGTCAAACCGGCCGAAGAACTGATGTCAATGAAGGCGCAAATCCGCGAGCTTGAGCGCCAGATAATAGCGATCGAAATTGCGAAGGTAATAGCGAATCTACGGGCTGAGCTTCAGAATAGGATGCAGAACAAGGCCCAGTCGTCGCTCATCCCCGCCCCGGCTAAAGGATCAGAGCCGATGCCCGATATCCCAGTTCATTACCCACGACAATACACTCCAAACCCCGTTACTTTCTGCCCTTCCATGGTCAATGAAATCCCTCTTAGACCTGCAGTGTATTCATATTCTTACAATGCATAACATGTAATTCCAACAAGGATAAGAAGATATCAGTTCAGGTATTCACGTAGCACAGCGCCTATAAGACTGAAAAAAACGATGGTGCATGGAGCGCCAATTGTTTATAAATAATATGAATAATAATGTTATTCACATTATTAAAGTCACGAAGACCAACAATTTCAGCATTAAAGTTTACAGCAAACAACAATGACACGGCAACTGGCGATTATACTTAGAAGTTGCAGAATAAGTTAACACGAATAAACAAAAAAAGTAACTAGGAAAATTCTTTTATGAACACAAATTTGGATGTCTTGAGACGGCAGCTATGAATAGCCTACTTCCGAAAAATCGGGTGCTTTTAATTAAGCCTTTCCTTATTTTGGGCATTTTGCATGATCTTTGGGATACATGGAAACCGTAATTTTTTATCCGGCCTTTACACTGGGACAAACACGCTTGATAGCTCCTTATTAGTTGTTTACCTTCTATCAAAATAAGCGGCGTGGAAAATATTTTTTTAAATTTGACCAATATCGTCTCGGTAATACCGCCATCATACACAAATTCTTTCAAACCGATTTATCCGCAAATGTAAATATAGTGGAGGCAATTAAAGTTAAACATATTGGTAGTTATAGATAATATGGGTAAAACTGTAGTCTTGTTAATTTGTTGATAAAAACATTTTTTTTGGATAAAATATAACTACCAGTTTAAAGTTTAAAGTTCACTGGATAAAATATTTCAATCAATACGTATTGGATAAAAAATAAAAAATAACCATGCATCAAATAAAATATTAGGGGGGCCAATGAAAAATCGCGCATTTCAAAGATTGATGTGGAGTCAAACTTTGTAATTTTTGGTTCAATTTGACGTAAACGATCCACTCCTCGAACTCTGTAACAATTTTGTGTAAAAAAGAAGGAATTATTTGTCTTCACAATAAAGAAATGCACATGTTTCTCCGGTTTTCTTTGTTTCCCTGGGAGTATATGTGGCACCCAAATTCCCATTCGCAAATACACTTCGAGTTTAATTACAAAGTGGACCACGGAAATGCGAGTTTCGACGATAATTGTTCGATAGTTAACCGAGGATCGGATTTAATACGTCATCGTCAAAATTCGTAGTACGTCCTGCTTTGGCGCATAATTCAAATGCCCATTGCCCCATTTAAACATGTTTAACCAAAGTGGACTTTGTTAGACTACCAGCACGTGAGCATAAATCTCATTAATATCTCCACTGGCCTGTTGACGTTCAAACCCTGATCATGTATTGTCTGGGACACAACGAACTGGAACATCTGCACATAAAATTCGGGATTTCTTATTGATAACCTTTTAGTAACGTTTTCATGATTAATATTTATTATTCCTATTAAAATTATGACTATTATTTATTATTCCGCTGAAAATATGCCACAAAAATTAATAACTGACAAATCTGTATAATTCTAAATCAGTGGTTCTCAACCTTTTTTCACTTGCGACACACTTGGGATATCTGAAAAGTTTTGCGACCTACCTTAAGTAATAAAAAAAATATTTTGGTTAAACTTTATTGTCAACGTTTAAATTTGTAATGCGATGGTTAGGCGTGCTTTCGAGATCAAATAAGGTTGAAACGTGGCTCTAATGCTGACAGACAAACACGCATTTCGTCGTCAAGTCGAAGGAGTCGCGCTCTCTTTTTTTATTTGATTTCAGCCAAAGCTGAAAATCCGAATTCACAAAACCATGAAGACGCGAACGGCAAAATGATCTTTAGAATCTAAATGATTGTCACGATTTTCCAAAACGTAACTGTTAATGGTTATTAGCAGCATCTCTATATACTTAAGGGATGCAACAGCGCAATATAGCTCCTCCATAAAAATGTGGGCTACAGAAACCATACTTGATGCCTCACCTCTTCTTCTCTCGTCGGGGCCAACTTGCCGCATTCTACCCAAGGCAGTCCGCTTTCTCCAGGAGTGTGTTTGCCCGCAACCCTGGAGCAGTGCCAACCACCGCTGTCCTTTGAAGGAACCCCACCAAGGAGCACTGATGCCAACAGTTGTTCTACCACAATCCGCCCCCCCACCCAGACACCCACCCACCCACATCATCTTTGCACCCTTTCGAATACAAAATCCCACCGCAACTGCCGTGTGGCCTCGTGGTTCCACCGGTGACTGACGTTGAAGCTGCAGGCGCCTCGGTTCGGGCGAACGGACAACATAAATAGACATAATAACAACAAGCTCCCGCCTTTGAGACACGGTGTGTGTGCGTAGGATCGTGGGGAAATTCGTGTGATATCGGACCTATAAATAATGCCAATAACTGTACACTTTTATGCCTTCGCGGCAGTCTATAGACAGAGGCCTAAGCGCGCACACATTTGGCAGGCCCATGGATGCAAATCTTGGTCTGGAGGTGGCAGTAATGGGTCTATCGGCGACACACTGCATCGGCTTGAAGGCGTGTTGGTCGATAGGTCGTCAACTGTGTAATGTGAACCTTCTGATAAATTTAGCACGTCAATTTCCTCACAAAATTGAAACGAAAGAGCCCCATATAGAAATTGTGAAAAAGACCCACAGGGCAAGATAAAACGAAGTCTAATTTTCATGACACAACAATAATTATAATTGAAAGTGCTTTATTGAGGTCAGTGGGACTAAATATTTCAGCATAAAAATAATATAACATGTACAAAACCGGTCTCTTAGAACCTGCTTCACCCCTTAGGTCAAAACTAAAAATATAAGGAATGACTGGATATTGAACGGTATTGCCTAAGCATTGGTCGAAGAGATTTACACTTTGATAAACTTTAAAAGAGGGGATGGGAGGCGTCATCTAATATGCGAGCAGCGAGGAGTTTACAACTAGTGAAGTGACGTCAAATGACTAGATTATTTTAAAAAGCCTACGGAGGGTATGAAATGCAGAACATTTCAGGCAGTGGGGTGTAGGCCTCACCAAGCTTTCGAATCCTTCCTATTTCATCGTCCGTGCCAGGCTAATCACGCTAATAGACACTTGTCAGAAACACGGACACTGCGGCCATAGCCAAACATGTCTAGGCGTAGAACCAACCGCGGCGTTACGGGAACGGGTCAATAGTGGCGAAAACATGGATTTTTCGTTATTTTTTCAAACAAAAACGGCGGCGAATGCACCGCAGCTTGTTTCATAAAAACGGTTGGCCTGATTTGGGCTTTTTAAAAGGGCTGTTTCACAGGGTATGTTTAGGACGACCTCCATCCTGACTAGGTGAACATTGATGCAATGACGTCCATTTATGCACCAGTTTTCAATCCCCACTCCACGCCTAGCCGAATTATTGTTGTGAAAAATGGCCGCCTGTTGTGGATAAATGGATTTTCCAAGGATAAATTAGCGTATATTCGTGATAAGATTCACAATTTAACTAAACCACTATATTCACAATATTGTGATATAAACATACCACATGCCAGGGCCTAGACAGGGACCCAAATGTAGCAGGACTGTTGTAAATATCCAAATAAAACCACCGATAAATTTACGGCTATAATTCCTTAACCCACTCTATGATTGTGGTCTTTTAATGGCGCCGTAGTGAGATTTGCCAATAATTGTTTCGGGAGTCTACTTGTCCGTCTGGCAATTTTACCGTCTTATCTTATAATGGATATTAGAATCAATTCGACAATTAAATAATCTCGTTTTTAAGTCTAATGACTATAGGATCAATCAAAGAAACCATTATCTATCGCCATTTCAATTGTTACTCTTTAAAAGCGGGTGAACATATATGGGGAGGAGTAGCGTTAGTTAACTGGCGTGGCTAGGTAGGATTTCCTTGCTGTCAGGAGAAAATGGTCCTTTCAGTAGCATGCCACCGATTAAGTCCCTCGTCATTCAACCGAAACCCCTAAACCGGTAAATGCATGTATGTCTAACGAAAACCCAACTTAATAATAATAATAATATCCGTTTTATTGAGGTCACGAGGACCCAAAATTTCATCATTAAAATGTACAATAAACAAACATGTTACAGGACGCAACGATTATACGTAGAAAATGCAGAATAAGTTAAGAAGAATAAAAGAAGTAACATCAAGGTAAATTAGCAAGAAAGGCAAATTTAACCCACGAAGTATATACATTTTGGCAAACGGGAAATGGCGGCCATTGAAAGGCCCTATCCAAAACGCGCGCCAAAAAATGTATTCACACGTTAAATTACATCAATAGTGGGAATAGAATAGTATCATTATGCTCTACCCGCTTCTTCTATACTAGTCCACGATCCCCTAAATTCTTGTTTGTCATCATTTATATTTCATTGGCTAATGAGAAAGCATAGCGTGGAATTCCTAACAGAACGGCTGCCTTTTAAAATTCGGCCTTTCCTTTTTTCTCTATATTTTTAGTTTCACCTGAAGAAATGATAATAATAATAATGGTATTCGTTGTATTAAGGTAACGGCGACACAACCTTTCAGCATGTATTAGTTACTACGAATAGAGGAAAGCGCAACGAAGAGGTAAACAAGGAGGAAAGGAAATTAAACCCCCAAAGAATAACAAATAACAGAAAACGCATCACAGACGGAACTGTTACTTTTTTATGCTCCCCTCCTTTGTTCTAGCAATTGTTATTATTAACTGATACTAACACCATTTAACTAGTTTTTTTGTACATTTCTTAAACTCCTTGATTACGGTGAAAACATAAGCACCATATAGAGATGTCATTATGTTATGCTTAAAAAAGCTTTCAAATTATAGTTACTTGTATCCTGAAACCCCTATCCTCTCCGATTCACGTGTTGCACATTTAAATGGTGACATTTTGGGCTTTACATAAATCGATTATGTTGTATTTAGTAGTCTGGTTTATACCTGAGCATAGCCTGGCATTGATAAGCTAGCCGAGCCCAAGCATAAAGGGATTCGGCAAATAGATGTGAGACATGGTAAAGCAAATTGTGCCTATCTCCCATTGGCTCTCAGTAGACAGCTTGTCACCCCCCCCCCCCAAAAAAAACAATAAAAAAGTATAACCGCGGTAGCTTTTCCTTAATGTATCATGTTTATTGAATTGCCAAAGTTTTTTTAAATAAACTCGTATTGATCACCTGAGGCGCCCTTCAAATGAAAAGGTGTCGGCCGATTACCACCAAGGGCAGAACGACTTTACAGACAGTACATAGGGTGTGGTGGTGTGACGGGGTGGGTGGGGTGGGGTGGGTTGATGGTCTGGTGGCCGTTATTCAAACTCCAAGTTCTCAATGATGACAAAAAAATCGTTAAGTACAGTCTGGAATCAAGTAGTTAACATTGAATAGAGCACAAGTGAGGCAGAGATTGACTTTTGATCTTTCTATTACTGGACTGGACAGAGAGAGAGCGAGAGAGCGAGAGAGAGAGAGAGGTATTCAAAACAAGCGTGTATACATGAAACGCGGCGTAGTTCAATAAGAGAGGTAAAATACGAGTCAGACCGGTACTGGTGGTGTTGGCGTTGGGCGCTGCGCCCATTGCGCTCTGACGGGCTTCAACAATCAAAGGATACCACATGGACAATACTGTCAACGAAGATACTGAGTAGAAAAATACACTTTCCGCGCAGGAGGGGGTCAGAAGGAGTAACTGCGGCAGCTGGAGCCGCATCGAGGTGTTGGGAGACCGCGAGTCAAATGGCAGCAACCCGTCGACCAGATATCGAGAGATGGGGAGACGAAAAAGAGACGATTGCTTGCCCGTGATAAAACGGTATCGTGTAACAATTGTGTAGACGCACGCACGCACGCGAAAACACATACACGGAAGTTAGTTGTGTTAGCCGCTTCCTGGTGTTACAGGGGACACATTCAGGTGGATTCTCGGTGGGAATGTAGCGGTTGACTATTGCGCAGTACCTGGAGTGAGGCTAGACTCAGAGCTCGGTCTTGACGTTTTCGAAACCGACGTTGCCGTCAGCACGCGGGCAGTGCCGATGGTAGAGGTGCACGTCATCCATTGGGCCGTGGAAACATGGTGGGAGTATGAAGGAACCGTCCAGAGGTATTAGAAGTCTGAAAGATAAATTGTGCAACAGTGGCAGTAGTAGTAGAAGTAGTAAATCGGCTTTTGTGATTTAAGTCACGAAATGTCTCGATTAGCATGCATCTCGCGCATGTGTTTCAATGAAAAAACGGCCACACATGGCCATGCACACTTATTATAGAATACGACACCCCCAAGCTTCTAATTATAGTTCTAGTCAATGCCAAGCTCGCTTCCCGATGCCCCGCGTTCAAAGGTTTAAGGAAATGTTGCTGTCTTAATCGCGCACTTTTTGCTGCCCGCGACCGAGTGTGTCAGCTTAATGTGGGGACAATTTTCGACTCAGTGGCAGCATTAAAGAAAGACTACCCATGTCGAAATGCCAGTATCATTTTCGATTGACTAAAGCTCAACCGACCAGATAAATCAGGTGCTCTAGCTTAGTCGAGTCTATTTCCACCTACTAGAGGATACTCTGACTTCGCAAATCTCGCGAGTGAGTAGACTTTGACATAAGGTGTAAAGGTACGTCCCACGAGACACCGAGAGCGTCCTGCCAGATGGTAGCGATCCATGGGGTGGATCTTTTAATCGTGGAGTTGATGCCATAGCCAACCAAGTGTGCATGGATCTGTCCACACATGTTGGAGGGCTGGAGGTGGGTGGATGCTGCGACGAATGACGCAGAGCATGGACAATAAGGTAGTCAGTGCCACCGACGTTTTGGTCATCGATGGGGCAATTCTAGACTTTGCCCAATAATGGGCGTCCTGCAAAGACGCAGGGATTCACGTGGTTGTACAGAGCACTTGGACAACTTCACTCCTACCCCGCCTGCCTCGATCTGCCTACACATGGCGGGAAATTAACCGAGAGTTCGGGTTTTCAGTTATTCGCACCTCTTATAAAATGACCACCCTCGTACGCACGCATGCACACACTCTGCAAATCGGAGCCACGTGTGAGCGTTGAGTGTAAGAAGCGACACAGAAGACCGGGCAATTAGCGGGCGACAGACTGCCCCACCGCAGCTGCTTCTACCCCCTTGGGGGACGTCTCGCGATCTGAATAAATCAAGTTTACAACTCACTCGTCGTCATTGAATCGCGCTTTTCCGTCCAGAAGGGCCTGACACCGTGCATCCCCGTCAGGGCAGGTACAGAAGCAGTCGTCATACGTGTAATTGTTCAATATCAAAGGGGAAACGCATTTGCGGTTTTCGCACCTAAAAAGCAGAACTATGGGCTAAATCCTCCCAAAAATGATGTCAACAAGCAATCCCTTGCCACGCTGCGTGTTGCCTACCGAAGGAAGGGAAAAACAACATCATGGGACACTCCGTTTATAGCATTTTTCTGGTGTTGTTTTTCAGGTTGATGTCGCGCGTGCAACTGCGCCACTCTGAAATATTTAAACATCCCCTGACACCCTCCTAAAAACAAAAATCGAATCGCCTCCACTGTCGGCATCCGATCTCCCCTCTAAAACATCCAGTGTATACGGATGAATCCTAGCCGACGCTAGACAAGTCATTTAAGAAGGCCCGATGAGCTGTTCAGCCGTATCGCTTCTTTTATTCTGTAAGAATTATGACAGAAGCAATGACAGGACTTCATGTTTTTTGGGCTCCACGAAATCAAACACCGCTTGATGCAAGGGGTATCAAGCAGGAGTAACAACTCGGGCGTGGGAGGATTAGATCTACTCTACAATTTAACGCCCAGAAAAGTGTCAGTTCTAACGTTTTCTGGAGACTTGAGTGGCGACCTCGACTCGTCATGCAAATGTCGACAACTCCAAGATGCACGAAGACAACTTATTCTTTCCTCACAGATAACGAATACGCTTCCAATAGGCTGTACACACCGATTTTACTATTTCACAATTGACGATTACCTTCGTCTGCATTCGCACCCCAAATGCTCTGTCAACGCAATCAGCTCGGTTTTCGTCGAGTGGGTTACAGTCTACAACGGGAAAATTTCGTGATCAAAGAGTAAAGAATTATGCACAGCTTGATGCGAACCATTCAAAAGGATAGAGGGTTACTCACATTGTAAACGACCACGGATATTAACTTCAAATTGACCTCGGTAGGAAGGCACTCCTCCTCGGGAAGGGCACAATTGCAGGAGCCCCCAAAGTCGTGGTGCATGAGGTTTGCCAGTAGAGGCCTCTCCCCGAAGCTCTCCACAGCCTCCACGGAATCCGCGGCACTGCAGAGCGACTCCAGAGCCTTCTTTGACCTCATGCGTGTAGCCTGGTTTAACATGGACTGATACACGTTGACACTGCTCAGGGACCCGTGGCTGGAACTCCACGTGGGGTTGTCACATCGCTGTAAATGAGCGCCAGGAGGGAGCACCAGGGTCGAATGATCAACCCGACCACTTCCAAGGAGCGCCTTCATGCAAATCGTCTTGTTTCGCGGGGTACACGAATTGCTTAAGAACTCCCGATAGCTCAGGTAGGCCCCGTGAAGCTCTTGTTGAGAATCTACGGCAATACAATACCCACATTATTATTAGGGTAGAGGTGGGAATCCAAGCGCTAGGGGGTGAGGAGGGAGGAGATTAGTAACCTGCCACTTACGATCTTCTGATTCCGCATCTTCAGAATCATACGCGTAGTCGTTATCGTTGTCGTCGTAGTCCTGACTGTCTAGGCTTCGTTTGCTAATAGATCTTGGCCTGGCTTCTAGCGGGTAACTGGGTGAGGTCTTGTCGTGGAAAACAACTCCACCGCCAACCTCTGAGACGCCACCCGAAGACATAGCGGAGTGGTGGTGTGGCGGGTTGGGGGTTCGAATTAGGATGCTCTGGAATTCCTCGAACGAAGAGGCCTTCTGGAGAGCCCGTGCCTCTCGGCGAAGCACAACAGTCCGGAAGGCGTCCTTTTCACCAATAACGGCAAGGTCGGCGTGCTGTCGATGGAGCATGGCCTGCCCTTCGAGGTCTCGTAGCTGTTTCAGGTGGCGGTGTTTACGCGCCGACTGTCGGAAAAGTTGCCACTGGTTCACAATAGTTTGAATCTGAAACCACATTGCAGAACACGCATAAAGGCCATGGATTTTAGCATTTTATGTTCCTTATATCGCAAAAGCACCTTGGAAATTCAAGAAAAATTATACTTGAGCGTCACATGATCCCAAGGGCCTCGGGGTGGGTAAGGAATATGTGGGACATGGAAGTTACCTGTCGATTACTGATGTTCTCTTTGATGACTGGGTGGAGGAACTCCATGAAGACCCGCAATTGCTTCTGAGATGGCAGATGCTTGGCATTGGGTAAAGTCTGATGCAAAAACGGGATTGGGTCGCGTTTCAGCTGATTGAACCATTTCCGTGGCGCCGGGTGCTGATAACTTCGAGAAGGTTTGGAGACTGTGGAATGTGGACTCTGTTGGTTCGAGTGCTTTAGGTGAGGCAGTGATAGGTTGAGGACTCTGATTGTCTGGGTGTCCTTGGCAGAAGGCGTGGAGGTAATTGTGGGCACCTAAAAACAATGCTTGCATGGATTAAAAACGCAAGTTCCTCGACAAAATCTCGCGGATAAACTGGCTTCATGGGGTTTGCTGTGACGTTTGTCGCGAATATGCTTGCAGGTGACGTCCCAAATGCCACCCCAAACAAGTCTTACAAATGAATGAACATATTTGGACTCTATTATGAAGCATTCTATTACAAAAGCATTCAATACAACATAAAATAGCCATGTAACGTCGGGTGCTATGATCAGAAGCCCTAATTGTTTTTTTACAATCATTATTTTAATGCTCCTTACACAAGAACCCGTGGTTACAAGATGGCTTATAAACGGAATGAGTGCGAACTGCACACGCAATTTGCATTTGGACTAAAACTGGTTCTGAACTACGAACCTCCCTGAACGATTTTACCGCGTGACTTCCAGGGCGGTCTCGGATGCCACACAAAAGCATTAATTGAACTCGGAGGTATTTTATACTTATGTCCTCTCGGAGAATTTGTTTCGTTTCCCCAACCGTAATAGAGACACCAATCCCCTTTCTTATTTCGTCTGGTCATTTAAACACAGCTCTCATTTGCTCTCGTGCCACCGCTTGCTGTATCCCCTGATAGGTGCCATGCCATGTAAAGCAAACGATGTGTGCAGGCACTGCTTTGTACTATCAACCCAATATTCGACGGCGGCGGCGGCGTTTCGTCACATGTCCGAGGCACAGAACAGGGTTTCGCTAGCATTTTCCTAAATGCCGCTGGATAACATTTACCGATAGGGATGGTCTCCCAACCTCCCACCACCACCAACATGCTTCGACCCACACGCGTCGAATAACCTTATCACAATCGTGGTAGACCAATGATAGTTCTGTTGTGTGGTTCATCCTCCTCCTGTTTTTCGCTTAACGAAGTGTGGATTTTTATAGAATGGGGAGAATATTCTAACGCGCTTACAGAAAGTGATTGAATGATTCGGCGGTCTTTAAATACATCAAAATGGGATTATCTCCAGAAATAAATAGTTTGCACACACAAATAATGCGTCCATCAAAGGATCCTGTCAGTGATGTGTTCTAAATTAAAATACAGCCGCGTGGTTTTCTGAATAAATTCAAATAGGGACTTTTAGTGGCGCGCTTAACAACTGAGGGCACGCACATGAAAATTACCCACGGTGTCCTGCTGATTTGTTTTGTGCGTTGCCACTCTCCTGTCCTAGGCACGAACACGAACACAAATACACGCACACACACACATCTATATCACCATACCTAATACACTGAACATATGTTTACCTCGAATCGATACTGGTTTGGGACGACGAATAAGTAAGAGCAACAGAAAACAGGTCCCTATCGTGTATATATAAAGGTTGGATTAAATTATCGCTCTTTTTTTCATTTGGCGCCATAGGGCATTTTGGTACGATTGTTTTGTTATTCGGGGCAAACTGACAAGTGTATTCTGCTTAATGCATGCGTCATTTTTAATACAGCGGCCGACTCACATTGACAATCTATCGATTTTTTCTCTGGGCCTCGCGTGCAGTGTGTACTTTCTCATGGCGGGAATAAATGCAGTCCTATAAGTTAATACGAGCGTCCCTACCCTAAGAGGGAAGATATGAACCCTTTGCAAATGTGGCCTCAGCCTCATCAAGTATGTTTCAGTGCGATCCCCCTTCGGGATTCCACGAACTATCGTGGAGGCGATCATGAACTCTAAATAAAAGGAATTCAAATTTGACGCTAACAAAACTCTTTGGAGTTCAAAGAGGGGCATACGTGTGTAACGATTGGGTGATTGTACCGAAAACTATCCACGCAGAAAATAAGAGACACCGAGGGTGTGTTTGTGCGCACTGATGACGAAGAGAAATTAGATACTGCGCCCACTTCACAAAACACCTGCAAATTGGATGTCCATGAGCTGGGTGCCTCGTTGTCAAAACAGATCGATTCATTAGTTAAGTCGTAGTCGAAAGCATTGTCCGACCAAACAAAAGACTTCGAAACCCCATGGTTTGGGTCGGTTAAAAAAGTTTACAAACGCAACTAATCACTGCCCAACTTCAGAAGAAACCACAGAATTGAGAATGCGTAAACAATAAGAAAGGCACACAATCGAGTACGCATAAATGTAAATTAATAGTATAAAAGGAACCCCGGTCTGATAGAATCTGTCTTTAGGGTCCCAAGTTAGACAGCCAGTCGTTTCATTTTTGAGAATGAATATTTAATGCAACTCGACGAATATTGCCTAGATCTAAGAAATAGTAATCTGTGGTTTTAAGAACCCGATCGCTTAAACGTTGAAAGCAAAACATTACTAACTTATCCATGACCCAAGACAAATAGAGGAAGAAAACATTTTTACATGATTCGAGAGCATTAAAGTTGCAAACGTTTGTCGAGACGTATATTTAAAAAAAATATAGTATCACTGTCTGCAACGTTGTGAAAAAGTTGCCTTAATGTAAATATTTGAAAGTCCTATAAAAGTATAATTAATGGAATCGTAACGTTGCCAGGGCCATAAAAACGTAAACTCATAAACACGAACCTCGCGGGAGTAGGAAGGGTCCTGAGGGGGTGAAGGTCTTTCGTGGCCCTTTGATGCGGAAAAGAAAAGAGCCTCGTGTTCAGCGGGTCTGGGTGGGTGTTCGGGTGCGTTTCCGGCTACAACGACCCCGGCAGAGATTCTCGGTAATTGGGACAATGAATAGCAAAATGCAAGACAGAGGCACAGGCTGATTCGTCGGTGGAAACAAATAGGCGGTCCGCCCTTGTTCCCTGAAAAAACGCGTTGTGGTGCCATGTGAAATTGTGCTGGCTAGAGGGTGAGTGAATATACTGTGCAGTAGATTTGTCCGTGTTGACACGGTTTCACCTAGAGTCCATGTTCTCCTTAAACAGAAGAGACAGGCTGTGTATGATCCTGAGGGGAGGAAGAGAAGGAGACGGAGGCACAAATGAAATAGGTGGGCTCGGCCTCCAGTGACAGCTCAGGTGAAATGTGCTCGTCAGCGTGCTTCGTGAGGAAATGATGACAGCCCGATCCTGAGACATGCACGCCGCATGCTAGCGCGCGGTCGGTCGCGCCTGATTCGTGCATAGAAGGTGTGCACGCAATGAGGCGTAATGCGCGCGTGCGTGCAAGCAAGAAGCGTGCGGAACGCGCGTGTCTGGTCCACTTTGTCTCGATTGATGTTTCATCAATCGAGACACCTCAATTAGTGTAAGTGACGCTTATATCAACAAAAATGACTGCTAAAGATGCCATGCTTGCAGCATCGCCAAAGCTATTCAGCATCACCATTTTTGTGTATCGATTTTAAGTATATGTCATCATATATTGTTTGATAAACGGAAACATGTTTACCCATTATCCACCGCTGCAAAAAAGCCTGCACCCAGAGTTTGTGCGACATCTTTTTTTTTGCTCGTTCATACTGCCTACCTAAAATCCCGCGACCTAAAGGAATGAATAAGGTCTGGACTGAAGGGAGAAGAATCGCGTGGATTTGCTGTTGAAAAAAGTGACATTTCAGCTAGAAATGTGGACGGCGCAGGGAGTGCTAACCCGACAACGCTTATAGCCACGACACATGTTAGTTCTAGGTTTCGGAAGTCCACAACGACAGAGATTGTGAGCGTTGGCGGACGAAATTGCAATTATCTGTGTGCATTTGAGAATTCCAAATGAGTTTCTGTAATGGGTTTGGCACGCTTGTTGAAGTAGGCGAAATAGCCCCCGAGCGACCAACGTATTGCCATTCATTTTCTATCGGATCACGATGACCATATAAAAATGGAAACGAGGTCCAGCGCAATCAAACCGGGCTATCCCATCCGAAAACGCAAAGATTTCCGAATCAGGAAAATGCCGAGGCGGGAAGGAGGTGCGGACGAGGGGGCGGAGGAGGAGGAGGAGGAGGAGGAGGAGGAGGAGGAAGAAGAAGAAGAAATATATGTCTGGTATATCTCGCTCGTTTTTCTGGACATGGCCACCCAATGCATGTTTTTCGGCTGGAAAATATGTATTTTCGGCGGTCATTGGCGGTGTGAGAATACACTGTGGTTACCGTTATCCCTCCTAGCCGAGAAACCTAGCGATCGGGGGAGAGATGGTTTTTAAACCGCGGCTCCTTCCGGGATGATTACGCAGTTCCCGCGCCCGCCAGAAACTGTCAAACCGTTTGCAGAAAACCGGCAACAGTTGCGTGGGGTAGATGCCCCTCTCGACTGCCAGACCGCGCCCGCCATTACATTTTCCCATCACGGTGATATATGACCCAGCGTGATTGTTGGGTTTTACTATGAACTACTTGATGCTGATATTGTGGAAAGATTTCGCGCATTTATATGCAACATCTTATGGATATTTTCGCAGGCCCGGTTCATATACAAATTTCATTTATATATACCCTAGTAATCGGTGGGCGTCGTAACTTAAAAGACGCTGAGATGCAATTAATTGCGAGACACGCTTTGAATGTCAACGGTATTATGGCCCATCGGTTATGAATCGGCGCAGAAAGGTGATAATAGTAGACTTTTTTGAAAATTGAACGAACCACGACTGAGGCCGAATAATTGTAAGAACTTATTCATGAAGTAATTGTTTCAATTTCTAATGAAAATACAAATCCAGATCTTCAATCCCCATCTGGAAAAGGCGGCAAACCAAGATACACATTGCGGCGGCAACACAAAAGTTGCCGCTTTTGTAAATGTACCGCGAAAACTCAATTAACATATATTTTTTTAGATAATTATAATCCTATCTTTAATTTAAAAAGAATTTGGTTTTTTTAATCGGCGGGGAGATCCTCAAATCGATTTGATTCACAAAAGAATCCCTACCCAGTTACTTAACTAGTTAATCTGAGGTTGAAAATGTTATTGTACAATCTAAATAAAAATCTCTCTGTTATCATTGCCACCCGCATGGTCTTTGAGTTTGATCAAGGCGGCAACATAAATTTAAATTTCGGATTCTCCGTCATAAATACTTACAAACAGTCGCCTGTCAACAGAATCCATAAAGCAGAGCAGTGGGATTTCGAAGCGGATTTTGCGTGAATTCGCAAACGAACAGTCTGAAGACCGGCACACAACTGCATGTGTTGTTTGTTTCGTGTAGAATTGTCCCAAACACGGATAGTTAGGTGTCTGTTTTAATGTGGCAATGCAAATGTCCCGTTGCGATAAGCGTTTGTTTTAGTGCCAACAAGACATGTCATTGACACCCCTTTGCTCATTCTTTAAAAGCTACAGAATTTATAAACTGAAGATGAACTAGGGTAAATTCCATGTGTATAGTTTTAGATCTTTTAATTTATAGATCCACCAGATGCGGTGCGTCGTAGCCCTAATTGAATTCGTGTGTAAAAATGAGGTGCGAATCTCGGCTCAAGTCCATGCAGCTTTACGTGGAACATATAAATGAAAACGAAAGGCGCAAATGCGAGAAATTAGGAAGGTTGATAACTTTTAGAATTTTAAATAAGAGTTTGGTGTGTGCACTTAAAGGAACCTCCAACCGTGGCCGTTTATCACAATTATATGTTCTACTTATCATGCTCACTTTGTCATGACACCGATTCTGAAATCAACATATTTTATGTTTATTATCGTGCCGATGTGAACAAATATTGTAAATTGATCGGCGATTTATCTCTCTTCACTGTGTAAAAAGTACACATTATAATCCAGGGACTATCCGCCAATGTAAAAATGTCTTGTCTGGATTTTGTGCACCGTTATTTATTGGCTGCCCAAACCAATAAATACTCATTTAGTATACAATGTCTTAAGTGGTCAATTTGTTCACTCATGTTAAGGGTTATAAAAAGATTAAGAAAACTGACCAATATTTCAGAAACTGCTCACAAATAATCTGGTCAGCAACCCGTTGAAATGTACTTGTTTTAAGACGACGTAACACTCTTTTACACACAACGCTTCAGGAAACGATCAAAATCTCCATTCTCTATTGGTTCTTTCATTACCTCTCGTGGTCTCCTACAAAGTAGCCGGTTCCTACTGAAACGACCTTCTCAACAATCCAACCAAGTTTCTCCAATGCCCATTCTTGAGGACTCGACTCTCAGGATGCCCGCTATTGTCCTGCAATGTGTAAAGTTCCACAAATAACACCATTCGAGTAACATGTTAATGCCCCCAGAGAATGGTCTTAACGCTTCCAGAAGATGTCGTTTCCCTTCAAAAATCCCGAAAGACACATAGGTTAGATTATATTATTATTTTCGTGGGACGCAACAAACCCGCAGGCCAAATCAAGAATCGTATTTTTTGATTGCCTTTATGAAGCGCGCCATATTGAATGTCCCTTTTCATGACACCTTCGCGACATGTTTCAGGGTTTTTGTGCCTTCGGGCGATCTAACCTTGTTAATATATAATTTATTTATCCTTATCTCGTAAATCCTAAAGGAACCGACACACAAGGGGACCCCCAGCGTAATTCCTCTAGATTATTTATATTGCGTTCCCGCACGCATTGGAAAAGATTATAGAGGATAGAATCAACGGATAAAGCGATTCCTTTTTTTAAAACAGTACTAACCCCCCTTTATTCAGCGGATGCTTCAAAATCTCTCATTTGCTTTATTTTTAATACAGTCTACTGCTTTTGCGGTCTTATTGGCTTCAATAAAGTAATTATCTTACAAAAGGTACGCATAATAGAAATCTTTAATTGCTTCTGCTGCTCTCGCCTTATAACTTCGATGCGTCCTGCTGTCGGATACCCACTTATCTGCATCGATCTCTGCTCTAGTCCGGGTTCTGTCGAAATTGTCCGATGAGCTTCAATAATGATGGGTGATACTGGAGATCAATTGGCTCTCAGTAGTATCATATCTACCAAAATTTTCCTGGGTGTCAGTGATCTAGAGAAAAAGGGTTTTAGGAACAGGTCGCCTGCATTTGTCAGAAGTTGTCATGGCACGGGGAATAAGACGTAATAACTGGACGCGGGACCCTTAATTTCACCAGGTCCACTTACGAAAGAGAATGGGATGATGAAAGTGATAGATGAAGAATGCTACGGGTAACTACCCGACTGATCAATAGTGTGAAGGGTGGGAGGATGTGGCTGCAGCGTGTCATCGGCGTGCGTGTGATTTGAGGAGGCTGAGTTGTTGTGGCTGCTAGTGGTTGGGAATACGAAGTGCATCCTGAATGTGGGGAGAGAGTGGGGTGTCTCACTCACAATGGATCAGAGGTTCGTCTACACCATCATAGGTAATTCCGTACCATCGAAAAAGAGAAAGGCCTTTACAGAGGCGCCTCTTTGCAAAGCCATCGTCCTCTGTGGCGGAATGTGATTGGGTGAATTGGTGTTGTGGAGAACTTGGGGGCTGGCGAGACGCGTGGATCGAGGGAAGACTTGTTTGGTGCGTGTTTTGATATGCTTTATGTTGGCCCTTGTCAAAAAAGGAGGTGATTAAGAACAGCTCGGTGAATTTCGCCTTTGACACCGCCATCAACACCATCCGTCGCATCTCGCCAACCGACTTCATCGTTTCATTCCTGGCCAGATTCAGTGAATGAGTCCATTATTCTTCTTTGGTGAGGCCATATCCTGCGAGAGGATGAACCGGCTTCAAAAATAGTTCATGAAGTTTCCCGGGAATTGGGTACCGGTGGCTTTCGAGGGGTGACTTTACACAGTCGAGTGCATCCCACAACGCCGCAGGGATCTGTGCTATGGAATAGGAACCACCTAAAATCTGGCCGCAAAATCCTGCTATGGATCTCCCCCGAATGGTCCATCGCATTTTCACTGGGATATTTATTTCCCAGTTATCCGCACAAGGTTTTTCGCGCCTGGCAGGCGGTTTTTCGGGGTGTGGCCGCTGCCGCTTGCAGACAATTGGAGCCAAAGGTTCGAGTTTAGTGTCAATCATAATAATAATAATCATAATAATTGTAGTGGCTTTATTGGGGTCACGAGGACCAAAACTTTCAGCAGTAAAAATAGGCAATATGACAAGTATTAGATGTGAAAATTGTCTTTTAGTTCCTGCTCTGGTGATAATAAAAATCGGGACAAATAGGGAATGACCGAATTGCGATATGCCGCTGTTCTTGTTGGTATTGAACGGTATAGTCTACACATTGGTCGAAGAGATTTACATTCAGATAAACTGGGATAGAGGGGATGGGAGGGGTCACTTAAAGTACGAGCAGCGATTAGTGAACAATTATTGAAGTGGCGTTGAACGATGATTTCTTGAATATAGAGATTAGGCAGACCACTAGAAAACGAGATTATTTTAAAAAGTCTATGAAGGGTTTTAAAGTCAGAACATTTAAGGCCGGGGAAAATTATTGGAGAACAATATACAATAAGGGGAATTATACAGGCATGGACAAATGTTTTTATGTGGCTAGAGCTTAGGCCAAGTCTCCTGAACCGACGAACTAGGAAGCAGAGTCGACGGCATTTTCCAAAGACGGCATCCACATGATCACTCTATCATAACCGACTGTTAAAAATAACGCCGAGGAATTTAGATTTTGAGCTCGAAGCGAAGTTATGACCAAGGACAGAGAGGTATGCTAACACATGACTGATCCCGCAACTAGAGGTGCTTCTCCCCCCAGGACTTTCTTGAATTGCCATAAACTCTTCAGTTGTCTCTAGCGAACAAACGTTTTTTACATTCGGACACACTTTTCATTATCCAGTGTTTCTACGTTCCTGAATATGTAAAAAGCTAGTTAGTGATTTTTGAATGACTTTTAATTTTTTTCACGGAATCTTCATGAATAAATTAATAATACTGGGTTATGTGTCGCTATGATTTTCCGTGGTTATAGCGTGTGCAGGCTATTTCGGCGTGACATTCCGTCCTGGGGTAATTTATCTTGTAACTTGCACTTATAGGCAAATAAACGAGCTGTCGAGATATGATTAAGAAATTATTATTATTAATCATCTGCTGCGTTTGATTTGTCTGTTTATATTTACACAGCGAGCCTACAAAGTGAAATATATCCGACAAGAAACGCAAAATTAAGCATGAATGCCTCAGCCCTAAACCTTAGTATCTGAAATTTGGACTTGGTCAGTCCTCGATGATTAAATTTAGATTTCGACCAATTGTTCCGTTTTATGTGCACATTAATTAAACTTGGATGCAGAATTGAAACAGAAATAGCGGTTAAGTTCGGAAAAGTTCTTTCTAAACTTAAAGCGATGATGGATTGTGAAAGCGTCAAAAATTAACAAGAGAGGTAATCCATTCGGATAATAACTTTTACAAATTATTTTATATATTTACGCAAAAGAACTTTTTACAGCACTAATACCCTTTTTCCAACGAGCATGCAAGTCATGTATCCAAAACTACTGAAAGTAGGATCTCACAGATGTATTTTGTCCCACACTCTTATGGGAATTTCGCTACTCGCCAATGGAGGATTCTGGCCAGTTGCAAACTTCAAAAATTTCACGGATGTCTGGATCTTCCTCTTCACATGGAGCGGACATCCTTTTGAAAACGAGTAACCGTAGCAATAACTCCAATGACTATGGGATTGCAATATTGATATAGGACTCTTTTTCCTTGGATCAAACAGCGCATACAAGTTTTTTTCCGTAGTGCTCCACATCCAATTATTTGTGGAGACTTTAAATAATATCGATTTCTTCTAATTCGGTTCTGGCTTTCACATGTACGATGAATATATTCTCAGTTGGTTAAAATGGGCTGGCCAATGTGAAGGGATTAAAACGTTCTCCGTTTGCGTATTTTGGAATCATGAGCATTAAGCGATCGATACAAAATATGCCTTTCTGCGCCTGACTAGCATCTTTGGAGACCTACATGTCCAAAGGATATTTAATGAAGAAAACTCGAAGATAAGAAAACAGTTTAACCGCGACGCAATTCCTGATGGTTTTAAACGCAACTGTTACAGGTCACAACTATGACACATGACGTTTGACCTGATTATACAAAGTGTTCAAGGTCACCACACGAATGTTATTTAAGCTAAGCAAAATAAGCTTGATTTGTTTCTGGGGACAGTTTGAATTTATTCTACTGCTGAAAGTAATGGGGAGATTGTGAATTGCCACCTAGTGTGATGGGAAAACATTTCGTATAAAAGTCTAAAGGCGTTACTGCGCGAATACACATCACTTATAACAACCGTTTTACGGTGCAAATCGCGATCATCAAGTGAATCTGGGGTGAATGGGTGGTACATAGAAGTTAAATAATTAAACCTTTTTTAAAACAAGTAAACCTCACCTGGGTTGGAGAAGGGGGCGGGTGCTGTGTGACGCAAAGACGGTAACAAATTGCCCAACGCTTGCCAGAATCACATATTTTAAATATGACCAAATCCAGTAACTAGCCTCCGTCAATTGACGTCCAAACGTTTGCAATTTCGGAATGCGCGGAAAATTTAAATTGAAAAGCAATATGCAAGTGTATTCAGTCGGTGATCACGAAACGGCCTCGCAAATGAACCCAACTATGCATCGCTGGTATTTTTTTATGAATTTGGCCGACGTTGTAATCATTAATAATTTAGTTAATGTGGGCATTAAACGGTGGGTTTAGTACGCCAAATTTATTGGACCAATGGGTGTGGACATTTGGTTGACGCCGGAGGAGAGATTTGTCGGTTTGGAGGCAATGTACTAACACCACATCAAACTCGAACTTGGTTCAGTTTTGACTGGGTTTGTGGTTGACCAGGCGATTAAAAGAAAATGCGAAATTCTTAGAACAACAAATTTGCACAGTTGGGCGGCTAAATAATCTATTAAGAGGAACAGAACCTCGCTTGATGGTGTAGTTTAGGGTCGTCGTCCGTCTTACATGTTTGATACAGGGCTGGTCCATCTACGTATATGACAAAAACATTTCCCGTGTGTCGAAACTTAGCCTAATAATATTTTAATAAAAAATGAGCAGAAGAGGTTGAATTCCCGACTGGAAGGAGCTGCCGTAAGTAGGAGAAATCTTTGTGAAGCCAGCTGATTAACTGTGCCGCATCTCAATCTTCACACAACTGGGAAATCTTTGGTGAGTGTTAGAAGGTTTTGGAAGCCGAACTTAAGTCGGAAGAATGCTATTGATATCTTTAATTCTCTAATCGGGGCAGAGATGTGATGAAAGGACTAGCGTGGCTGATCTTTCTCGAGCGCTTCTACGATGTCTGCGGGCATTGAATTAATTATTTATCTTAAGTTAAATTCTAATTATTCTAGATTTCAAACGAAATTGGAAGATAATAATAACAATGATAATAATAATAATAATAATTTTTTACGCTTTATTAAGGTTACAAAGACCAGAACTTTCAGCATTTTAATGTTTAACAGGAATGGAGGAAATAACAACGAGGTAATGGCGGCCATAGAAGGCCTTGTCCATAACGCGCGCGAGACAGTTTCCGCCACCCGGCCTCCAGGTTGCTAGATTACAAGCGCACGCCACTCGCTTTATAAAAGTAGCGAGGATCGAAACCCCCGTTATTAAAATGTACAACAAAGAAATGTATATAGAAAAGATTCCAAATAACACGTATAAGAGAAATAAGAACGAAGTAAATTTGTACTATTACCAGTGCCGACACTGAACGAATCGGCACTCAGATGCTAAACGACTTCTCAAAAGGCACCTTCAACATTGCCCCAATAATCCAAGATGAAATGTTGACATCGCATCGTTTTGCTGCCTACTGAAGTACGTGTTTGGACGATTGCAAATAGGCCAGGAGCCCATGGCGACATCCGCGGTCCAGTTAGTTCTTTATCATACGGTTTTGGCAAGCACTTTGACAGTTACCAACCGACACTGCTGCTTCCAGTGGGAGGATTCTGACCGTTCGCTGACAAGTGCCAGGAAAGAATAGAGGGAATGTATATATTTTTAGACATATATAATAGTGGATAGTGCATGCATGGGGATACGTAAGGGGCTTTGTGTAAAATTGAGCGGGTCCCTATAAAGGATAAAATATCAGGCTGGGTAGCGTTTTGGGAGAAGGGAGGATGTCACTGGAGTAATATAATAATAATTATTATAAGAATAATAATAATAATACTAAGCGCTTCGATAAGGTAGCGAGGACCAAAACGTTCAGCATAAAAATAATATAATTGCAATGAAAGATGCGAAAACTGTTTTTTTGTTCCGGATTCTTCGTCTGTTTTGGTGAAACTGAAAATCGCGACAAAGGAATGGCAGGATTGGGATATTCCGTCGTTCTTGTTGGTATTGAACGATATTGTCGTCACGTTTATCGAAGAGATTTGAAATTAGACAAATTTGAATGAAGGGGATAAGAGGTGTCATCTATTATATCAGCAGCGACGAGTTTATAACTAGTGAAACGGTGGTGAATCATGGTCTCATGGATGCAGGACATAGGTAAGCCACTCGAAAACGAGATTATTTTAGAAAGCCTAAGAAGGGTTAAATAGTCAGCAAATTTGAGGCCAGGGAAAATTACGGTGGAAAATTATGCCACGAAGGGAATCGTTCGGGCATACGTGAATGTCTTGATGCGGTTTGACCTTAGTCCAAGTTGCCTGAAACAAAGCGGCGGCATTTACCGAAGTCGGTGTCCACATGATCACTCCAAGATAGAAAGAGTGAGAGAAAATAACAACGAGGAAGCTTGCTTTTGAGCTCGAGGTGAAATTATGGAGTGGGGCGATCGCCGGCGTGTCAACATCTGCACTTAGGGAAACCGTAAATGAGACGCATTATGATGCGTTCAACAAAAGTTCATTCTCTCGAATACGTCAGTTATTTGTCACAGGCATCGTCAATAAATCAACAAAATTACACCATAATGGGGCTACCTTTGCTGAATATCTGGTTGTACGATTCAGGCAAATCATCGTTTCAACAATATATTGTTCATGGATGCACTCTCATTCAACAGATTTCGATTACAACCAAGGGGTTACATCTAGACATACCCGTTGCAGAGGAGGACCAAGGCGGTAGCAATTCGTTTCAAATTTGGCAACGCTGGCCACTCTAGCAGTAAACTAGGCCCAGAGTGAGACCGGTCGGAGACTTCACAGCAACGTCCACGTGTTTTCAAGTAATCTTCGCGCTCACCCTTGCTGTCACTTCACGAGTTAGGTCAGGATGCTTAGAAGAATTCCGCCGCTTCTATGGTCAGTACCATAGAGAGTCACAAACCGTCACTCAACAATGACATGGCCGCGGACAGGCACGAACTGTGGCGTAATATAATAATAATATTCGCTTTATTAAGGTCACAAGGACCAAAACTTTCAGCATTAAAATGTACAATAAACAAAAATGTTACAGGACGTCACGATTATACGTAGAAAATGCACAATAAGTTAAGAACAATAAAAGAAGTTACATCGTGGTAAATTTGCAAGAAAGGCCAATTTAACCCACGAAGTATATAAAGTTTGGCAAACGGGAAATGCCGAAAGGGAGCGCAACACCAGGCACTGACGAACCGCAACGAAATATTCTGATTGCCGACATCTCCAGGGTCTGATAGTTTCATCGAACCTCCGTCTCTAATGTAAAACGTTGTCTTGTCCTTAATCCACGAATGTCTCGTTACTTCGCTGGGAGATAGTTGGCCATTGCTGGTAGTCGGTGTCGCCAAGGCCGAAATTAGCGCATACCCAATAAGTGGATGGAAAAAAACGTCCGAACACCTATTTTCGAAGAGTTCGTTTATTTTCCCAGTTATTTAACGTCTGAATAAGGTGTGCTTTTCGACTCTGAATTGTTACAAAAGATGTGCGAATCGGTGGAAAACGCAAAACGCCTCTATTTTAGCTTGATTGTTGCGGTTATCAACGGCTTGTGCATGAACTAGTTTCATGAATTTCGGGAACCGTATCCACCTACGCGCAGCAATCGAAAACCAGGTCGGAGCAGATGGGGGTCCATTTCTGTTGTCAGCGACGCACCCCCTAGATAGTTTGCAATTTGGCATTTTTTCTCCTCAAGATCCGTTATAGCTTCAATACAGGGATCGACGCCTGGCACTCTAATTGGTCTTCGCTACGACGCTTTGCTTGTCTTCTGAATTAGGGGAAACGGACTCGCTTTATTGCTTCACTAACCTGCCAACAACGAGGTTAGAGGGTTGAATTGCATTGACCTTGAATCTTTTCTCAATACGAGGCACGCTAAAATTTCTGCATTTTTTTCTCATGGACATGTGAACTAACAGCATATAGTGTTGCCGTTTAGCGTTTTCTTTATTTTCACTGGTATCCTTTGGACGCCTAGGCGACGAATGAAAGTACGGTTCACGATTAATTGGAGATTTTTTGCATCCTAGAATTACTAGAGAACTTAGAAAATGCCACTATTTGTTAGAATGCATACGCTTGATATCAGCATGTTTCTACTTCGACCGGTGAATAGCCACTTGCAGGTCGTTGGAAGCGACCTGGGGCTCAACAAAGACTTTTAGGAAAGCCCTTGTTATAAAGGTCACCCCGTTAATTGGGGAAAGTATCGCGTCGGTTGAAGACAACTCCTTAGGATAGTTAACTTCTGCTTTATTCTGCAACCATCCTTTAATCGCTTCATGCTTTGCTGTATATTTTCAATATGGCCCTTTCAATATTGTATATTGCAATGGCTATAGGAAAGCCCTCAATAGGATTCTTGGTAGATATTGTCTTCAAACATTCAAGAAATTTTAAAATAAATGTTGAAATCTTGTGAAATAAGTAGAAATGTTTAGTCTGTTAGATGCACAATTGCGGCCGTTATGCTTTGCCTTGTTTATTCAGAAACACAATCAACTCCCTTGCAGTCGATTTTTTTGAAAAACCTTTCTTGTTTCTTAAAAATCCAAAATAAAGAAACTTTCATCAATATCGCAGCACACCATCATTCACAAAAGATGCTAATTTTGCAGTTACATGGATTTGTTTTAATGCGTCATTAACGGATTGGTTTACGTATGGCCTTTTGCTTTTGTGGGCTTCTCTGTTTTGACTCACGTTTTATTTGTCTATAAATAATTATTTCGACGATTCATCTTATCCGAAGACTGATTTCGATCCGAAATGGCTGAATTAATTGTCGAAAATGGCGTGGTTGGCCCACAAAAAAGATTCATTGATGAAATTGGTAAATTCGTTCGATATTTGTTATGCGTGTAGACACCGAGGATGAGGAATACCGGCGCCAGCTGATTCGACCAGCTGAAATTAAGGAAGACATTAACCTTATGTCCCAGAGGCGGCGTGTTTCCTTAATTTTGAATTCCGAATCATTCCGTAAAGAGTTGGAAGAAATAATTGAAACATACACCCGATCGCAAGAGTCTACTGGTCTTAATTCCAGTCTTCTTTCGCTTCAACATTTGCCTGAGCTGTTCGCCATAACTCCTGGGAAGCGCCCGCTTACCGGTGGATGTTTTACAAAAGGTTCGTGTGGGTTTCGTCAAATTCCGTATGCGTTCAAAGCATGCTTTCATGGTTGTTTGTTCTGTAGGCAATCAAAATGGAATTATCCCCATAAACGACTTACGTGTTCCCGATGCAACTGTATATTCTCGGCGTGAACGAGCTTATCGTTGCAAACTTGCAGCCGTCTACCGTCTTATGGATCTTTTTGAATGGAACACAAGCATATACAACCACGCGACTGTTCGCCTGAGTCGCAATGAAGAGCATTTTCTCGTTAACCCTTTCGGTTTGCTCCTCCACCACGAGGTCACGGCTTCGTCACTTGTGAAAATCGACAGTAGGGGCTGCGTTATTGATCCTGGATCAACGGTTCTCGGTGTTCATCAATCCGGCTGGCTTTTGCATTCTGCTGTTCATGCAATTCGTCCAGATATTCGATGCATTATACACCTCGAAACACCCGCAATCATTGTTGTAAGTTGCCCGCTTATAATGTTAGAACTACGGCTGTGCAATCCCATGCTATGGTTTAGCTATAATTGGTTGAATTCTTACTTTCGTTTGCCTTTGTGCGTTGTCTCCGGATAGACTCCCGTTATATAACTGGTCATTGCGTTCATGTGTATGAATCAATCATGCAGTCTTTAACACTTTTTTCTATTTCTGATTGAATCGTGCTGTTAAAATATGTGTTTAACAGGTTTCTTGTATGAGGAATGGCCTTCTTCCACTGTCACAAGAGGCCATCATTCTCGGAGAGGTGGGTTACTATACACCTTCTAAACCAATTACCACCGACTCTGCTGGCGACAATACAGAAGCAGACTACGCTGTCGCCGACAGAAACACCGAGGCCGGTTGCCTGTCCACAGCAGAACTGAGCGCTGAACGGGCCGCCATCAGCAAGGTCGTCGGGACAGATACCCACATTCTCTTCGTGCGCTGTCGTGGTTTGCTGGCTCTCGGTGAGACCATTGAAGAGGCCTGGCACTACGCCACTAACGCCTTTGTCGCTTGTGAAACCCAGGTACGCTAACCAGTCCACTTTTCTTCTAATGGATAATGATCCCATAAGCTAAGGGTTCTTGATGGGTAATGTTATTAGGTGCCTTGCATATTCCAGGAAAAAACAGTTATGCTATTGCAGTCGTCACAATTACTCGATTTTTTTGCGCGTCTATCTATTACCAGACGATGGTACAGTTCATGGATGCCACAGATAGCAGTTGCCCGCGAACAACGATCAGAGGCCAGGTCGAGCAAATTGTGGTCCAGTTCTGGGTCCACCGACGCACTCCGTAGAAGGACCGCAAGCCCAGGCACTCCACTTAATTCACGTTTTAAATTTCCCTCCACATCGTCAGACTCGCCTTGAGTAATGTGATACTGGGCATAATCGATCTTAAATGTATATTGGCTGGGAGTGGTGTTCGGAGCACACCGAGAAGGCGTTCGTTTTCCATGAGTTTATCTTCAGCCCGACTGCCTTGTCGCCCTTCTTGGTGAAAGTGTTTCAGTCATCATTACTATGAGCCGTTGTTCGTTTTGTCAGCTCTTCAATATCCCAACTATCTTTGTAATTCCCCACATTTTGGCAAACTACCTTTGTTAGTGTATTCTCTGGTTTGTATTCTAGCTTCGCTTGGCCTCGTTGGGCGTGGAGAATCTGGTGCTTCCGGACCCCCAGGTTCAGAAGAAGGCCTACGAGACTTGGCGCACCTCCGAGTTGGGTGGAGTGAGTGGGCCTGACGCGGCGATGGCCATTCGCCTGGCCCATGCCCGATCCCTCTCGCCCTCGGTTCGGGCCAACGGCGGCGCCGACGCAGGCTATCTCTCCGACACTTCCCTGGGCGGTTGCGTCTACAGTGGAATCGCGAGACCCTGGCGACTTGGGGAACTCGAATTCGAGGCTCTTATGCGCCATCTTGATAATGGGGGATATCGCACAGGACATCTATATCGACAGGCGAGTAAAAATCGCATCAACCGTTGTTTAAACCCTTTTGTTGGCTTGTGTTGTAGCACCCAAAGGTGACCCAGTTTCTGCGGATTACGTTCGGCTTTAATATCAATGCTTTTAATTTATGATTCTCAACCTCTGTAGAATTTAATGTTTGTTTCTCGTTTCCTGCCTCGATGATGCTATCCGTTGCGTGTGTGTGTATATATTCCAGTCATAGCAGTCTGTCCCGAATCGGACTATTTTTTTACAGTTGTACCCATGTATGTGGTTTCTCTGGTTTAAACCTGTGCTTTTGTCCGTTGACCTTGGACTATATATTGTGTGTGTGTGTGCGCACATGTTTATGTGATCGTTTGGCAAACATCACATACGTTTCGGTTTTGCACGATTCCAATAGTCGGTAGAATCAACAACCCGGCAGCACCATTTGATCAAGGAACATTAACGTGTATTTTATGAATTTACATGATAAAAGAGTTAATCCTCTGTGTTATTAGTTGCTAATTAATTTTAACAGTCGAACGGTAACACTCACCATTGTATTTTATAATAATTTTAAGACAGACTGTAGCCCTGAGCGCTCTAAAGGATCACGGCGATTCTAATCCGTGTTTTCAGTTTGCCAAAAAATTCCAAATCTAAATCTCCTAAACCGGCTACTTTGGGGTTGCCATGAAAAGTTTCGGGAATATGTTTACAGGTGCCGCTCCGGCAGCGCCAACCTGGGCGAAAGACAGGTTTCGAAGCTGTGTGTCTGGCCGGCCAAGAACGTGGCCAAACCAAAGCAGCCGACGGTGTTTTTGGGTTGACTAGCAGTGTCTCCAAAAATCAAATCCCCACATCAATTCCACATTCCAATGCCGATAGGCATGGCCTCTCGTGAAGAAATTCCATACGGCACATGGCACGAACATCCCGCCTATCATGCCACTTGTTGTAATTTACCAAACTTTGTTCTCTACGCAACCCTGTCTGTGGCTCCAAGTAGCTGCCAGATACCGATGAACGGCTTGGAACCAGGATTAAACCATTTGCGAGGAGACGGGGACTTAAAATGTCGGACAGTCTCCCCAGACGGACTGCAAGCCGCCCAGGCGTTCCATGTCGGTTCTGGTCGTACCTGTTCACGTGTTTAGTTGCCCCCATCTCCGGCATCGCGAATCTTGCCAATGTGACGGCGAGAGGCACTGGTTTGTTGGGTTCGTGTCTGGCCGGCCAAGAACGTGGCCGAACCGATGGGTTGACAGCTTCTCCGCGTCTGCCCAGCGGCGTCTTATTTTGGTGTTCGAGAGCTGGTCACGACAGTCAGTTTTCTACATAGTGCGCAGACATAATTGACCAACTACTTCAAATCTATTTGTCTTCGACGCTCCGTCCGCAGCCGTCTCGTTTTAGGATTGGGCGGATTGCAGCGCGGTAGACGCGAGGTTGGCGTTGCGGCTTGCACCCTCACTGGGTTCGACTCACGGGTCAAGCCACAACAATTAGGCCGGGCGCACCGGCGCGCCTCTGGAATCGAGTGACTCTTGGGTTGGGTGGCGAAAGCCGTAGGCATCACTCCATCCGGGATTCAACAAGTCTAAGTTCTACGCTTGGCCCCAGTGTTGGATAATACAGCGGCAACTTCTACCTCTGTGGATGGCGATCTGTAAAATATTCCCGAGAATTTTCATGGAAACATTTATGAAGGCGGTTTATCCACTGACAGGAGAAGGAAGTGTGCGGGCCGGAGCACATCCACATGCCGATTCAACCACTAGAAAGACCGTTCTGCTTTATCCATGGATATCTATAGCCCCACAGGCGATTGTAGCCCTCCGTTTTGTTGGACGTTACGTGTACTTCGTTCCCACGTAAATTTCGGGTAAACGCCAAATCCACGAAACTCACTGATCCTCAAATATGAGATAAAAGAAAAAACAAATTAACACAATGACTCAATTTTGAGTTGCCTCCCAGAATCGAATGGGTCTCACATAGGCGGAGTTGAAGAAGACACTGGCGATAAACGGGGCCGAGATGAGGGTGGATAAGATGCAGTTGCCCAGAATTGACATAAAGTCTTGTAGCAGTGTGGGCCGGGGGAGTGGGGGGAAATAAGAGTGAATCGGAGCCGTGTGTTGGGATTGGTGGCTTCTCCGTGTATGCCCAGCGGCGTATTATTTCGGTCACGCCAGTTCGCTTACGGGATTCGTTGCCGATACCAATGATTGAAAGCTTCCAACATCCTTGTGTCTTTGACACAAAGTGGCCAGGTTTCGCAACCATAAGTTAAGATGGGACGAATAGCGGAGCTACTTGAACGCCTTACGTTTTCCTTTCCTTGAAGTTCCCTGTTTTTTTAATTAATTATCCAGTTAAAGAGGTGACAGAGATTCCTGTTGGTCTTGCTTTAACTGCACCCGCCTTTGTTGAAGCTTGCATCTTTCGACATTTTCTACAGTTCCCTCGTCGTTTTCAGGATATCTCGAGTAAGAATTGGTACGATTATATGGTCCTTTTGTCCATTACCCCACGTCCTATCTTAATCGCGTGAACCTTTTCCTAATCACTAATATCTGATTTCACCTAGACGACGCCATATCACCATTTAATCGTTTCTTATATTTGCCTGTGTTTTTGTTGACCCCGAACATACACACCATTAGTCTTCATAGTTTCATTGTAGCGTAGGACATGTTGGCTTCAGTGACCTTTTAAGACACCAATACCCTTTTCCTGCAGGATACCTCGGCAACCAGTCCCCAGCCATCCAGGCACCGAACTCTGGACCGTTCCGGTGCTATCATGTACAGCAAACGCTTTAACGACGTCGAGGTGCCGCCATTCACGTCGTCAGCGGCCGCCACAATCGCCCAGTACTACGACGACGCCGGTGCCTTCTCGGGTGACGAATCGGAAACCCCAAGACCTGGGTAAGCGAGAGTGAAGATTGTCGTTAGATTTCATTCGAAGCGATTGGATGCTTTGGCACTGCGGTTCCTTCGTTTCCGTGCGTCCCTTTGCTCGTCCATTTCGGTAATTCCATCTGGTACACGTGTTTTGCCCGTTTTAAGGGGCCGGTGTCCGCATTTCGTTTGTTGATTCACTTCCCCGATGACGGACTCGTATAGTCAACTCCTTTATGAATGGTAAGGGAAATTCGTAAAGAGGATGAATTCAAACCGAAATTCAAAGTATTGTATTGTGGAAAATCCTTGAAGGCTTAATACCATCAATTAATGTCGAATCCAAGACTTGCACTAGGCAGTGCCCATGCGTATTAGCATTGTCCTGCTTCCAACCGACCTTACACGGCCGTTAACTGACCCGAAACGTGGTGTTTAAGGGCATCTCTCAACCGCGATTCCATTTTGTCAACTGGCTCGTTTTTATTGCTCTCTTAAATTATTCAGAAAGCGATAAATTAGTTTGTGTCGTCAAAATTTAATTTATAACCTTTTTACTAGCCACTAGGTGGCGATAAACGCGTCGATGTAGCCAATAAATTACCACCACCCAAACATGCACGCATATCAGCGCTAGATTGGTCCACTCTAGGTGGTTCTACCCCCACCCCCGGCGCGCATGACTCAGGAAACCTGGGTTCATGTATAACGTCGTCATCGTGCACATACTTTTGGCGAATTAAGCGTTTGGGGTAGTGAGGAATCTAATCCATTAGTTGCGGCATTAGGATGAACCGCATTCATGTGTGTTGCCCTGACGAATCTTGTGAACAGATAACGTCTACCCTGCCACACGTGGTGGCCTGACATTTAAGTTGCACCTAGCAGAGCGAGGATGCTGACCCCTAAAATATAGAGGTTTTCTTTATCGTCTCGTTTCACTTTTTCCAGCACCCTGCGCAGACAATGGTCCGATCAAAAGTGGCTCAACACACCCAACAATTACACAAAAGAATTTTCCGCCCTGCCCGGTAGCCATGAACCCGTGGGGCGCTGGGTCTCTAGTCGAGAGGCCACGCTTAAGTTGGAGATCTCAAAGGGCGGTCGTTTACCGCCTCCGACACCATTCCACCCACTCACCGCGGGTGCCGTGCCTCTGGGCACCATTGGAGCGCAGAGCACCACGCCCACCAGTGCCATGACCTCATACAATCGATTCGCGCCCCAGGGCAGTGACCCCAAGGAACTCAAGGAACATCAAAAGAAGGTAAGAAATTACGCATTTGTGCTTGCTTTGGGTGTCCCGTGGTATCAGGTTGTTGTTGTTGTTGCAAAAACAATGCCAGTTTTGATGCTTCAGAGGATCTTGGAAGGGGCGCGTTTTAAAGAGTAGGTGTTTACCCTGTAGTATTCTTGGCAAAATGGGATATTCTATCGTTTCAAGAGTTGAAGGTTGATTGGAATGCCACTGAAGCCGATGATAACTCTTGTTAATGGACCTTGAATGTTTTCTAACAATCGAATCATATAATTCACAATTAGCCTCTATTAATTGGCCTTTGCTGTTTACTGGTGGTGTTTTAAAACCTCGCCTCTGTGAAACTTACTTCTTGGTGAAGTAGCGTCGCCGGGTTATGTAAATAAAGATGCCAATCACAATCCAAAAAATCGACTCGTCCCGCCCAACGAAAATGTTCACGGATTTGTCGAGTGCGTTGTGTGTGTGTGTGTGTGTGTGTGTGTGTGTGTGTGTGTGTGTGTGTGTGTGTGTGTATTGTCGCAGGTACTCCATGTTTACGTTAAGTGGTCTCCACAAATTTTCGGTGATTTGTGTGAGATCTGTTCCTCACAATCACCGTTGGAGGGTGGCCCGATGGTGTTGCAGTCAGCATCCTCGCTCTGTTGGCGAGGGACAAGCTGGGTTCGATTCCCAGGTCAGGCCACCACGGGTGGACAATGTAGTCGCTTTATCCTCTAGCAGGAGATAGCCGCACAAATTCGAGTTGAATCCCCATAGGAGTCCTAGATTCCCAATCGTTCACAGGCAAAGGCAGGACCTTCACACAAACACCGGTGATATCCAAATCGTGGCGGGGTCATTCTGCTTCGACGTTGAGGCCGCGTTGGTGACAGGTTGGATATGACTTAACCTAGCTGGCTGGAACTAATAAACTTGCGATGAATTATTGGACTGTCGTGTTGTCAATTGTCTTGGCGTGCTCAGATTCATTACAAATGTACGGATTATGGAGACAATGAGGAACGGATATCACGTTTTTTGACTTGGGACCACATGATACACTTTTGTTACCCGAGCCATATATTTTTGGGGTAAACCACCATCAATGGGGCAACCGTTGGGGACCTGAATGCATTGATCACGTAACCGATCAATGACGAGTAACCTATTACCACTGCGTACAGACTGATTGATGTCCGTTTAATTGGAAAAAAATGCACTGCAATAAATAATTTACGCTGTAAACGTGTCTTGCGTCGACTTGCGGCCAAAACCATACAGTTGAGTGATGGAAGGTATTTCAGGAGGTAAGTAAGTCAAGGTAAATTCCTTTCAGATTGATGTATTTAAATACAGATTATGTATAAACCGGTGGAAACCCTTTCTCCGTCAATCTAGCCTTTAATCGAGGACGAATTACATTATGAAATCTCAATCCACCAATGAGATTGCGCCATTTGGTGGATGTGTTGGGCTGTGCGCGGACAGTCCCGTGTGCGTGCGCGGTCACCCTTTGCGCGCCGCGTGCGTTCTGTGCGTGTACATTTGCGCGCAACTCTAGATCGATAGTCTAGCTTTGGCTGTGGTCATGACCAACGCCACCGCTGCCCCGCTGTGATCGACTACGTGTCGAGCAGCCCCTGCGGCCGTTTCATTTGAGGTTTTTGGTGACTTTGCACATTCGCTTGTTTAGATAATTATTTTCCTTTCAATACGTATGCAATCAGCAACTCGCATATTGAAATAATCACGCAGACGAGTATGTGTGACTTGGAATTTCCTCCTGGGTATAGGTGAAGGAGAAGTACTACAAAGACACGAATACAGCCGGTCCTCAGTCGCGCCTCCTTGACGGTCTAACGTGGGACGAGGCGCGCCGCATTCGCGATGATGCGCTCGCGAAAGCCCTGGGACCGGGTGCCGTCTCGGCGGCCACCACTGGATCCCTGCCGGCCACAGTGCATTCCACCGTTGCGGCCGCCAGCAAAGCGATTCTCAATCGCGATGTTCGAGACGCCGCCCTAGTTTACGACGTGAGTTTATTTTACTGGTGACCACGCTCGTGACGTCGTGTGTCTTTGTGTTGGTAAATCTATTTTTCAAGACGCCTGTACCGATCTAATCAAACTGGCTAACGTTCATATACTCGAATTCTCGTTGGTTTTGACACTATCAGAGAAGACTCATTCCAAGTGTGTAGGATCTAGACAGCCGGTTTACCTGGTGGTCATTTTTGTGCTCTTTTGACGTGTAAACTGATTCGGTTCTTAGCTCATCTGGTGTGTGGCGTGACAGCTTGCGGTGGGAAGCGTGCGACACGCAGTTGACCCTAACCGTACCCCTCCAGCAAACGTTGTGTCTAGACAGAGCCTACGTTGTGGTTGTAGAAGGAAAGAGTCGTCGGATCTTAGACCACGTCACAATAATTATGATTCTATTTACTATCCCGCTCTAATAATAGCCACATCTTTCATCTAGGGTGTCTACATGAAGCAGAACCCGTTCGGCCAGGTCACCGACGAGGAATTGACGGCCTACAAACAGGAGATTGAGATGAAGAACAACCCCGCACTTTATGCCGAATGGCAGCGCTGTCTACTAGCCGCTGGTGCCCAACCACACACGTTAGATGGTGAGAGTCTGGAAACTAAGGCCCTCCGCGCGTTATGTTGCGTGCATTGCCGTCTTTAGTTCGCCGTGTATTGTTTGTGCGCCTAGCGAGCTGTCATAGTGATGGTGAACAGCATTTGCAATCCCGCTTACCTACCAATACGGGCCGGTAGTTGGCTGGCTTGCTTGCTTGCTTCCTTTGTCCTGCAGGGGGATGAGCCGGCTTCATGTATGTCCCGGTTTGCAGCTTCCAGTTTGGTTCCAGCCAGTCGGTACCAAAGACGGGATGTTGGCCCAAACGCTCCGCTTTCATCCCGCTGATCTGATCCTGCCTCGGTGCTGGCCGCCTGGGCATAGTGATGGCTTAGAAAAGGACCTAACCACTTCAACCGACGACTTTTCGGTGTTTAAACAGCGTCGTCTCATTTCCATTTTGGAGAGAGGCGCTTGTGGTCGAATGCATCGGCGCCCAGCTGAATGAAAGGTGCAAAGCTTTGTCTGAAGGCTGATCTCAATGCACCCGCAAAGCGCTGTACGTAATTGGTGGACCGGCTTTCTGGCGTTATCGACAACGCTGTCCAATCACTGAGAAGCTGTCTACCCTTCTACAACGCAGTGGTTCGACCACGCTCTATGGCGGCCAAATACGGAACCTTCATCATCAAGGTGAGGCTACCGGCGCTGAGGGTCTACGAAAAACGTCGGCAGGTACGATTGAAGCCGACATCGCAGGAGCCGACAATCGCGAAAAATAAGAAAAAATATATTTTTGAGTCGCATGTATACTTTGGTTTAAATGCTGTGGAGACGCCGTCTGATTTCCGCTTCGAAGTAAGCTAGATACACTGGGCGCCACCGCTGCTAATACGAATGCGCCCAGTTTATGGTAACGTTCGAGCTGCGTTATGCATGATTATTATCGCTGCGCATTTATTTTGCTCGACAGGCTTTGCGAGTTCAGGTGTCGCGGCCCCGATCACCGCTAGCTCGGCTATTGCCAGTGATTCCGAGCTGCATGAGACCACTCACGCAACTGGTAATTTTGATTGCGCTGTTTTGCTTGCCTATATCATCTTTTATGCCTCATCCATCCGATTCTTGTTTCAAATTAAACCCAATCCCAGTTCTAGTTATAAAAAATATACAATTTACCTGTTTCATGTTGACAGACCGATGCATTTTTGTTGTTGTACAGCGTCCTACTTGGCCGCACCTGCGGCGGATGCCACCGGTGGAGCACTCACATCACAGGCCAGTGAGGGCGACGAGACCTATCCAACCGAGGTGAGTAGCGCTGCTGCACTTTTTGATCACCGTGCCATGGGGGGGGGGAGGCTTTTAGACCAGCCTCCGTGAAGGTAGGACCACTTCTGGGATGCGGCATTTGGGGTGACTCCTTTGATCCTACTTGAAGATAAACCGGCTTCCCCTAGTGCCATCCGTGGTAGCATGACCTGGGAGTCGAACCAAGGTCCCTCGCAAAAAAATGTGAGGACACAAGGGTCTCTTGGACTCCTTTCGCGTGCGTGTTCTGTTTATTTTGAGCCACTTATCATTTTAGAAGAAGCAAAAGAAAAAGCGTCGCTTCAAGCTGCCATCGTTTGCTCGCAAGACGCGCACCAAAGAGAAGAAGCAGCCGCCAGTTGAGGATGCGGAGGGACCTGTGGGCTCCACACTGGGCGAACACGGCCAAAAGTGAGACCCCCTCCCGCAACACCCCCTCTTCCCACTCACCCAGACCCAGTCCAATGGAAAAAAACGAATTGTATGGATTATTCTCTGTTTGCTGCTGACAACACGCATCCTTTCGTCCTCTCGATTTTTCTCTCTCTGCGCAGTCGAGAACTGCGTCTGCACACATTCGCTTCCGCTATTCACCCAACGCCCTATGAAACCGTAGCGCGTTTATTCGTGCATTCTCGCTTTCGTTGCATCATGTTCGAGTTATTGCTGTCGCCGAAGCTGTAGGTATTTCGGCCAGAATCGAGTCACTGTGCGTTGTTTTTCTACCTCTCAGCATTTGATTTGAATTTTGATAGTTGCCTCCACGTCTCTCTCTCTCTCTCTGTTTTTGTTCTGCTTCTGCGTTTTGCACTTCTCACATCTGCCGCCTGTATGTAAATATAGATTTTTTCCTTACAACCCAAATTATGATTATTTGACCGCCTCCCCCCTTCTAAATTGCCTCTTTTGTTCTTGGCTTCCTTGGCGGTCGATGGTTGTGGATTTTCGCCTTCCTTGGTTCAATCCTTTGGCTTCGTATTTCCCATCTGTCCGTTGTTTCGAAAATATACCTTTAATTGTGCCCCTCCTATGCTGCTCACAGCGGTCCAAATTGACCATCTCTGGTGTCGTTTTAATTGCAGTAAGAACGTTGTCGTTGGGACATACCAAACACACTGCATTGTGCGGGCTGTTTTTGTCGTAAGATATCGATGTTCTCGTAACCACATCACAATCACACCATAAATGAGAAGCTAATCATTGGAATAATTAACACTCATGGACGATAGTAATGCAATAATCAATACTGTTGTCGACTACAACGACAGATCAGTGTTCAACGCCAACCCATGGAACGGCGCCTACACGAATTCGTGGAGGAGACATCTGGTGTTGCGCTATCGTAATATACACAGAGAGATCTATGGTTATTGAGCATTTAAACTGCGTGATACATTCCTGTTTGAATGCTATTCAATATGGAATTTACGTGTTATCTATGACTGCCGAAAGACCCGTTTATTTGTGTCAATTTATTCATCATCTTCTATTTGTAATCGCCACTTCCGGTATCATTTCTTTTTATTGTAAATTTTAAAGATAAATGTTTTGGTCCTCGTAACTTTTGCGAAGACAATTATTTATTTAAGTACAAATGCAGCGTTGAGACGGAAAGTGAACAGAGCAGCGTCAGTATCGATGACATGACAGAACGCAAACCACAATTATTCAAAATATTGACAACATATTAAATTAGCTTATTTTCTGATGTCGTTCATGAATCATGCCACTAAATCTGCGATGCGCCCTTACCACCATCCCATAGACGTTTATGCAGCTAAAAAGTATCGATGCGTCTATGGAAGCTCTGTCCGCAAGGACACCAGTAGTTGTAGCATCAGAATGCGAAAACAATCTAGATTTCAAGTATGCACATAACGATATTTCATATTTTGTGGTTCTTGTACGGGAGTTAATGTTACAAGTGTTGGTCCACGTGAACTGAATAAAGCGAACATAGGGGAAGAGTGCTTAGTCATACACCAACTCTTGTCTGCATGCTAGAACATGCCAATGTGCCCTAGAAGAATTATTTTTCTACTATTTTAGGCTTGTCTGAATCATTCTACAGCTGAACTTAGTCATGCCATCGCGACCCCTTAACCTTATCAGCTCCGTCGTTTCTTGCAGGCCACACCCATTTATTGTTGAAATTATCTATTAAGGGTACTAGCTTAATATAAACAACGGAATTCCATGCAAAGACCACCGGCCGTATACCCGGTAGACGTGACCATCGACGGCTTGTCACCTACAGAGCTACAAAGTTTAATCACTGCGGTTCTACAACGAGTCCAGGTGTATGTTTCCTTGCTCCGACCTGCGAGGTATTAAGTTTGCTTTAAATCCATGAAATACACATTTTTCGTTCAGATTTTTGCCAACATCAGCACAAAATACTTGCCGAGGAATTTATCAATAAACCCCATTAAAAAATCCTTGAATTTGATTTTATGGACTTTGTTTTCTATTTTTGTCTAATAGTTTCAGTATACCTTTGAAGAAAATAGCTATACTCGTCGTTTTTAGTGGGACAACTTCCACGATTGGTGGCTGACTAAATACGTGTTTGCCCCAACGTACATGTGCTATATTTTCGTAGATCCTGAAGTTGCGAACGACCTTTGGCCACCTGCAGTCTCGAAGTTCCAGCAACTACCGGTTTATGCGCTGCAATTCGCAAGACAAACCTCTAAATTATGCAAACGAACGAATAACAGTCAATTTATGTAATGTATTCACAGATTATTGTTGTTCAGAGTACATTAAATCAGGCATTTCAAACACGTTTGCGATATTTGTTACTTTTACATAACTAATTAAATATGATTGGCACAGTTGCCATTTTGCGGAAGTATGAAAACGCCAGCTGTTAGTCGACGGGTTTGTCGATATGCATTGATTTCGAATTTAAACCAAGAGATAAAATCGATAGCCTCGCGTGCGGCCAGGATTTCAAGATTCTCACACACTCCTGTTTTGGCTAGTATGCGTTTGTGTGCTGTTTCACTCACTTGCTGTCCCGAAGCTGAGTTCGTCGCGATTTGTTTTCTGGCAATCTGACTTCGTTGCATGGCAGAATTTTCGCTTTGAGTATTATTTCGTTGAATTTACTCCATTGACGATCCAATGTTCTGCGTAATATTCGCATTCGTGGGGAAACTACAGCACGCATTGTTATCGTCGAGATGTGGTTTGGCTTCTGTGTTCTTTTGCTTCGCATTATTTCATCCGGTGCTACGGGGCATCGAAGACGTCCTACAAAGATCTACATTTTGGCAGTCCTGTTGTCGTCTTCTGCACCCGCAAATCAGTAGGCAGTACCAACCTCTGGAACGACGTCTACGCGATTTCGTGGAGGAGACATCATGGGACTGCTGTATCGAAATATGAACAAGTTAAAACATAAGTAAATCGCTGCATACACTTCATTCACTGTGTCAGGGATTTGCCTGTTTGGAACATTTTTATCGAGTCCCCGTAAAACAACTCGTCACATGTATTGTTGCTTTGTGTGCGACAAGTTGCAGTTGAGCAACGGAAGGAAGCACTGCCGGTGCGTGTGTTTTCGTCCAATGGCCAGGAGTCCATCTCACTGGGCATGTCATGACAGGTGTTGTTTTTGTCTTCCGATTCAGTTGGCTGACTGAATTGGGTCGATTCCATGTAGGAATTGAAAAGGACATTATTAACTAATGTCATTGTCCTTATTGATATTTTTGGGTGACAACATTGACAATTGTCTTGCTGTCACTCGAACAGGAGTCACATTGGCTGGGCGTATCAGCAATATTACTTGCGATGGAAGGAGTAGCTTTCGATATTACGGTGTTATGGTCAGCGCCATAGAAACTGGACACTCCGTCAGCCTTGTCAGAAGATTTACGTCCATGTTATTGGTGACTTTTGCAGATAATATGGACTTGGAAATATCTGTAAACGTGAAGGTTGGTTTGGAGGCCGTGGACATCGTATTTCCTGTCTTCGTCCAAGCCGTTGGCAGCTATCGTGGAGATGGTGATGCCGTTACACGTATTTGCTCGGTTATACAAACGGTCAACTCAAAGAAGCTTGTTTTATGGGACTGCATTCCGATTGGACAACAGGATTCGTCGCGTCGTAGATGGTCTAGAAAACTTTCGCTTCTTCGGGATCAGGACCGGCTGTGTAACTGAGGACTGCGTGGTTGTGTATGCAGGATGCTAAAGAGAATTTTTGGATTTTGAACGCGCCATTTTCGGGTGCTTGACTTGAGATTGTAAACAAAAGTAAAGTATTTCGAATATTGATGATTACATTTTCCAGGGTCGGGCAACTTCCGATGTGATTATTTAAATAAAATGCCTACAGTCTATTAAATGTGTAACTGCGAAAATCACCCTTTCAATATAGGGTAGTCATTTAAATTTATACAATCTTCGACAGGGAAGAACACATCTACCTACATAAATGAAACGAGCACAGATCTGAAACACATCTCGACAACCAGCGACAAATTTGGCTGAGAACAAGGAAAAGGGTTAGACGGTTATTACTGCGTTTCCTAAGAAATTAATATCGAGCACACAACATAAAATGTCGGGATATATGTTTTTAAGCCATTGTTATGTACTCTGACCAATACTACTACCACAAATCTAGAAATAATAATAATTCTCTTCATTTCGAGAGGGATCCCGAAGAAAAAAACTGCCAGCATTAACATTTACAACAAAAATTGCAACACAAATGCAGAAAATAACTGCATTGGGGCGACCAAGCATTAATGTTTAAACCTCAATAAAACGGAACGATATAATCCAGTTGGCTCGAAGAACCGTCTCCGAATTAGAAATATTCCTATCTAAAAGCATTGGGCTTATAAATGGATGGTTTTCTATTCGAAACGGGCGATATAAAATCGGAGTTTTGCATCTTTTTACCATGACTGCTATTGATGGAGTAGATAAAATTGTAGAATTTAATAAGTTCGCGGGAATCAACAGCGAACACATGCACTTAGTCAACAAATGGGTTTGGTTGCGTGGACTCATCAATTGGTAAGCTCGATCGGCGTACGGTAAAAATGTTTTTGAACGAAAGGGATATCATTATAAATAATCAATAGAATGCTCTTCGAACTCTCACCCCAACTAGATTTCACCTAAGAGACTCTCTAACTGCCAAGAAATCCTGAGCACATCACCAACGAGACAACCTTGATTCAAGAGGACATCGAGCCATCGACAGTATTACTATTACCCAATGCGATGCCGATAATCGACAACAATAACTACAATTCATATTCATTCGTTTGGAAATATCAGTCGCAAAGGATGTGGTGGGGACGAAGAAAAGGTCCAAACCTAAACACTGCTGTGCATTTAACGAATGATCTATATATTTATTTTTGTAAAATAAGACAATACTTTGAAACACAGGAAGACGATAAATGAATTTCGGAAAATTTGTTTTGTAGTATATCACTTTTTCTGATTGGAGGTTTCAAGGACATTCAGTTTATTGAAATTATGGGAGGTGTCTGTTGAAAAAAGAATGATATACAATTAATCGCTATCGTGGTATGTTTTGAATTTCACTTACATTTAAAGCACTTCTCTACGTATACTATTTTCATTATACCCTTAACGGGTATTCGATGCTAAAATACCCTTTATTACTGTGTTTACCTGTTCCGAGATAAAGAATTGCCGGTCTTGCCTGTTACTAAAACGTTATGTTAATATTTTGTATTGCACTATATCGAAAACGTTGAGAAATATAGCGTGAAATCCTTTTTAATAATACATTACCTGTCTTTTATCAATTAAACCAAATAATCATGAGTCATCGTCGCTTGTCCATTATCCATTGCTGGTGTGATCTGCATTTGTTTTTAATGCAACCTGATCTTATTATAAATTTATCAATGCATAGCGTCTTCGAAGATTCTATCTGCTTTTGCGAAATTATGTTATCCCCCCATCCAGGAGTATTTTATAAACTCACCACTTACTAGAATATATGTCTATTGGAATGACGTTTCGTGAAATAATATATATGGTACCTTAACATAGGAAGTATTTTTGTCGGTTTTGGGCTTTAAATTTTCTTATCAGCTCTAGGAATTTCTCTAGCAAATAATACCAAGACCGATAAGACAAATTTAATAATAATAATGGTATTCGCTTTATTGAGGCCATGGGGACCAAAGCTTTCGGCAAACATAGCATAAGGTTACTACACGACTGTTTAACTATACGCTGCTTTAACTGAATTTGCGCGTTTCGCCATTCAATTCTTTTATTTGTACTTCTTTGATATAATGTATTGCATTGATGTGTATGTCACTGGCCGATTATTTAGGTTCTATCTGAAGCAAACTTCTTGGGTTTTTCTCGTGAAGTAGGCGTCTTTATTTCTGTTTTTTGTCCCCTATCTTAGACCATAATTGCGCATCAGTTTTATTTATTCTTTAGATGTTGTTGATATTCGAATTCCGACTACAATGAACGTTGTTGTTTATGTGAGGCTCCTATTGTTGCCGCTTTTGTCTCAATCAGTTCGCACCTGTTTACCTTTCATACAACGTATTTGTTTATTAATGTTTTCTACTATTCCTATGGATTTATGATACTTCTGTCCCTGGTGACAATACACCAGGGGCCATACGCTTTTCGGACACTTATATTGTGAATGTGTGTACCTAGACGCAAACGGTTTGCGCGAATGTCTTTGCATACTAAACACGTGCGCTTATATCAAATATTGCATAATTATCAATTAAGGTTTGTTTTTATTCCACGGATACCTAGTTCCTATCTTCTTAGACAAACATCTAAACGCATCGTCTCACTCAGCTCCACGATTAAAAGTGTCGGGGCTGTATTCACCGGATTTGTATTCTAAGATTTCCCCAGATTCGCCAAGTTGTGAAGGCTATCATGCAGCTGAATTTCAGCTTCATAATGCCATCTAAGAATTGACTTCCCTGATGGTGGGGCTATATGTTCCTATGTTTGATATTGAAAACAAATTTGCATGACTGATCGAAAACATCAACGGTTTGAAAATATCTCCCTATCATCAGCTTAACACACGCATTAATTTCCTTTAGTGCAGTTAAAGAAGAAATCAAACTTTACGCTGTCGCCTCGACGTATAATTACTTGCTGATGACCGCGCGTTGTTTCAACTTACCCCAGCGTTTTGGTAAATGGTCGTAGAGATGTTCTATTCAGATTCGTTTATAACCTCGAGGGCCCAACAGATACGCAAATTCGACGACGAATATGGGAGAAATGCGTCCTTTCTGTCGGTTGCCAGCGTTAATTATTAGGGCCGTGAGAACCAAACATTCACATTCTGTCATCAAATAGTTGACTGAAGTGATAAAGGTTTCAGTGTCAATCGCAAAATTGCTTACGTTTTAACATCGATGGGTTTCCTAATTTGCGCCGATGGATATGCAATTTTAATGTTGCATTCTGACAAAAAACCTCGCCTTGGCCCGAATGGCCTTTTCATAGAGTACCATGTTCCAGCACAATGGATCAGCTAAATTGACTCTCCAAGGGGAGGCAGCACCACTATGTGCGTCAACTAGTATCCGGATTTGAACAAGCAGAAGGCAATTTTATTCGAGAGGTTTTTCCTGTTTGGAAGCCACCTCGATCATCCCTTTGAGGACCAGTTGATATATTGCATGACGTTATTAGTCGGTTTTTATGTCACAAATGTCTTCAACGAGGTCCACCGATTAATACATGATTGAAGTGTAGTTTCCATCTAAATCGTGAAAAATCACAGCTCGGTTGGTTTTAACGGTGTTAGTGTCGATTTTGGGTCCCTTTTTTCACACAGAACAAGATAACTGTTGTTTCATGTCCACTAAATCGACGGGCACCACACCTTTTGAGAAAGATGGTTTGTCCTAATCAGACCTGATGCTGTAGCGGTCGTCATCTTTTTGTAAATATCCATGAATCCGTCGGATTCTCCAGCAGGAGATGGCCAGACACAAAAATCGTTGCATCCCGTTCTGTGGTCTTCTAGGATCGCCCAATTCACCAAAATTATGACAAAATGTCGGTACGGGATCTGGGTTCGGACTCTCAGTGTAGGCCATCGCCAGTAGCACCGGGGACGCCGCCTATAAAAACATTCCCGAGAATTTACGTGTCAAACTCCCATGAAGCCGGTTTATGTTTTGTAACTATGACGAAATGGAGTCCAACAATAGTCGCTCCATAAATGCTGGAAAGCGATTACGGTCGTTTATAAGGTGTGCCTGCCTTTTACGCCAGTTTCCAACCATGCTGGTCTTCTAGTGGTCCAAGAACAACACCAGGAGAACCAAGCACCCACCAATGCGACTCTATCTCATTCTTCTGTCGGGCGTCGCATTGCGTGGAGCCTCTTTTGGTGTCTCCCACAGAGGCATGGCCGCATCCGTGCCCACACGGAGGAGTGATCTCGCGGCGTCCGCCGTGAATCTGCAAACAGCCTCATCGGGCACAGACGTCTCCGCCAATCAGATGGCCGCCCACCCCTTCCGGCGCCAGGTCGGAGAGTTTCCAATCTGGGGCATTTTCGTGGTCCTCGGAGTGGCTGTTCTCCTCTTTATCATAGCTCTAGTAAGCGTAAGTTAACTGTGGCTGTATTTTAAATTTTTATCCTTCAGGTTTTCATCCCCCCTTCCATTCCTCCGAACAATCCCCAGGCCTTTGCTCTGGGTCCCAGACTCCTTGTTTGGTGTTAGCACTACCTCTTGCTGAGTGGCTCGACGATGATGTCGCGGTTAGTTGCTGCGGAGTAAAGGAGCCTGTGAGACCCCTTTCTTGAGTCGGGTATCTCCAGTACTCGAAGTTGTAGGAGCCATACCGAGGAGTAGTAGTCGTTTGTTCTGCCGTAATTGCAAGGTTTGTGATTGGCTCAGCTAGTGGGCTTGTCCCGGCAGGTTCCGTGCCGATTCTTGGGCATATTGTACAGGTGGCGGCGTCCCCAGGGCTACCTGTGGAGGCTGTGGAAGTGGCCACAGCATCACCGAACACAGCGGGTCACACGTGGAACTACAGGCTCGCGCCCGGACCACATGTTGCGAATTCGTACTTTTCTATTCTGGGACGCGGTGATCCGTGAATTTCATAAAATTGAAAAAAAGATTTCTTCTATTCTTGTCAATCATACCGATTCGCAGGGGTGTCAATTCCATTGCATCAGCTTGCAATAAAGCCACAGAAATGCATCCCACCTACGCATCTCCACCAATTACGTGTGTGTTGCCCCGGGCACCGCTGGCACTTCTGTCACATTTTAGTTTTGGAAATTTCACGCATCCGGACGGCGTGAGGCGGACCATTTGCGATCGTAACAAATCGCTTGGTACCGTTTTTTTGTATTTGCACGATTTTATCATCTCGGCGCCTTTTGCTATAGAATACCTTTCTCGTTGTCATGCTTGAGGGGATGGTTCTAAATGTGCCATTTGTTCCGTTAAGTCTCTTACAATATGCATCGCTTCATTTTTCATGCTAGCTTTTTCCATTAGCTTTGTTTTGCGTCGTCAACGTTTTCGCTGGGTCATCATCATCATCGCCGTCTTTTTGACTTCTTTCAAATGACCCCGCCAGAAACCGGGACAAGTTGCTGCCTTTTTACCCCTATCCAATGGAACACATTTCAATTGTAATTATTCTGATTGGCTGGGTTACGTTGGGCGCATGGACGTCTTGCCAATGCCTCATAAACCCAGGCGACCACATCTCTTAGACCAGGAATGTCGCCGCAAGGACGCTTTCCCCACCCTCCTTTCTTATTCAAAATTTAAAGTGCCATTGAACAACACATTGTTACACGATATCGCCTTGAAGCGCACAAGAGGTTTGAACGAATGCTGGTGGATGGTTTTTCCTGCTTGCGTACGAGTCGGCTGCTTCACTGATGATTCCTGTGTCGAAGGGGCTCACATCGCATCATGCAGCACTTAGCCATTGCAGGGGCCGCCACTTTTTCTTCTTTGCGAGAGGATGAACCGGCTCCTTCATGAATGTCGTGAACCGTTGCCGACCGTTGCGTGGCGATCGGAGATCAGGCCGCAGCAGATTGTTGTGCATTCTGGCTCCAGCTGCGCGCTTCGTAGATGGACTGCAAGCCGCCCAGGCGTTCCGTTGAGGTTTTGCTGTATCTGCCAGCCTCGACGGCGAGAGGCACCGCTTTTAAAGTTTACGTGTCTGGTCAGCGTAGAACGTGGCCGCTAAGCTACTGCTAAAATCGCGACCAACATCATTGGATCTCCTATATCACACAGGAGGCCGCTATTGTCACGCGCAAACATACGAGGTTGAACTGTCGTCACCTTGACACTGAGTGGGTGTGTTACAAATAGTGCATGTACACGGCTAAAAAAAATTGCCCTGGTTGCCGACAATGAGTTGAAACACCTATTAGCGGGAACCACGCCGTCTTTATTTTTTATCCAAGCATGACTTCGCCCTGCCGCAGAGAGCTTGGCGCACGTGTGGCGTGGGTAGGGGAGGGGCGGCGTTTTGGCAGTTTTCGTCGCGTAACAGCCACCTTTGACGTCATAAGTGCGTGCGTCTGGTCGTGTTAACGACCAGCCATGGCAACCGCTGTCTCGGGACTGCGGCCTTTCGATCACCGTCGTCATTGCGAGTGGGCGGGTCGTCCGGTTCTACCCTCTTCTCCCTATCTGCCCTGCCACCATCAATCTGCCTCTCTCCCCTGCCACCATCAATCTCCATCCCATCCTCTCTATCTGCCTCTCTTCCCTTCCACCCTCAATCTGCCTCCCTTTCTCTCAATCTGCTGCTCTCCCCTTCCACCCTCAATCTGTCTCCCCGTCTCTCTATCTGCCTCTCTCCCCTACCACACCTCTTTGTGCGTTCAGAGGAACCTGGGCTAATTGTTGGGAGCCCTCGTTTGAATTGCTTGCGTAGCATTGGGTCATGGTCGTCCGCGTATTTGATGAGAGCCACACAAAACATACAAGGTGCCTTCCATCCCAAATTGAAGGTCGTCCACGGCTCATTTACATTCACGTCAGAACTTAGCGCCAGTTAAATGGGTTAAAGATCTATTTCATCATTTGACTTACCGGGGTGTTCATCGATTTTTTGAACACGACCGCAAAAATCTCTTTACTGCTAGCCCCGTCAGAACTTACACAATGCAAGCAATGCCACGAGTTGAATTAATGCTTCTGAGCGTTAATCCGGGTAATTTGATTGCTTGCAGGGTGCGACTATCGCCTACTAGAGGATTAGTCCATCTCCATGAAGAATAATCTTGGGGAGAGGTTACGGACTATTGGCAAGTTTGAGTTTTTGCCAAATAAATTGCTGTTTTATTAATATTTTGTAGATTTAAATTTGCATTGGCCTATGCTTCTGAAATACATACACCCCACTTTGTCTTTCTTTGACAGCCCTCGGCGTACAATCTCCCCGAAATACCATAGCTACTATAAACCCCTTTCAGTAGGCGTTGTGTCGGTGTCTCATGCCTGCTTATGCGACTTGAGCACTCTTAGACCCAAACTCTCTGGGAATGGTTATCCAACTAACTGGCATGATCGCCTAGGATGTAGACAACCCAACAATCAGAATTTCACACTGATTAATGATTTACCAATTAACACAGTTTTGCAGTTTAGGATTCCGTCTTAATTGCTACCTTGAGAGGCGATTTTAATGACCGTAACATAATTGCAACACAAACTGTACTAATAGTCTGAAATATCGCCCTGTCTTATCCGCCCCCAAATTGGTGCAGTAGCAGGCAACAGAAAAATCTACAAGAGTCCTCTGCCACTATGCTGTGATCGATCTTTGCAAATGGTGTGAACGTGGGCGTACTTTTTACTGTTTTTCTCCTGCTAGTGGATGAACCGGCTTTATTGGTGTTTCCATGAAGATGCCTGGCAATATTTTACGGTTGACGACGTGGACAAAGTGGCCGCTGCATCTTCCAACACGTAACCCACGCCAAGGGACATCTGTAGCAAGAACTGTAGCCTCCGTTAAAACGAAGTTTCGTTCGAGTCCGGTTTCCTTTCAATGGTGAAAATGTAAGGAACGTGAGGCCTCGTCTGTGAAATTTTAAGTCGGAGTAACCTGTGGGATTGCGTTGATGCGGGCGAAATTGTCGCCTTTTCGTCGTTTTTTACTTGCGCTGTATTCTCTCGGTTGTGTTCTCCAGGGGGTAGCGGTTAGTATTTTGGCTCTGTTGGCGAGGGACCTGGGTTCGATTACCATGCCAGGCCACCACCAGTTGAAATATTCTCGATCATCTTCATGCAAACACCCCACAAAGCCGGTTTATCGCCTAGAAGGCGGAGATTGCCGCGTAAATTTGGTTGTTTTTTGGCGGCAGCCATACGTGGGCGTATCATCTACCTGTTTAACTATTTTCCAGTATGTTTACTCGGTGTGTAGACGCGCGGTTGGTTGAGGGGTGGGGGGGGGGGCTAGGTTTCATCCACCATCGCACACCAGCGTGCGTGCCGCATACCACAGCGCAGGTGCGTCTGAGTGCAGATTCTCCACTGGTGTCTAGGGTGTGTAGTCACGCGCACCAACTTGCTCATACGCCCCCTGCATCCACACACTCTCTCTCTCTCTGCTATAAACTTCACGCGCACATTCGGCGATTTCTACAAAGCTCGACACACTACGAGCGGCACACTAACATGTCACATCAACGGGGCCACGAAAAAGTGAGCAATTCCTCTTTTGAATGCACACGTATGCTCTAATTCTCTGTTAAAATGTTGATGTCCCCTGTCGTCTGTCGAATTACCCCGAAACCGCAATTCCCACCGAGATGTTCCATTCAAATCGATTATTACACTCCACTGGTTTTCTGATACCTTTCATCACCTGTTCAAGATACAACGATATAAATTATTAGAACAAAAAAACGAGGTTTAAAACACTGCCAATCTAAGAGATTACGTTTGGGGTCTTCGTCTGCCCAGTAAGATGCGTTTGCTCATTTACAGCGTTTCACGGTTGCTCCATTCTTCTACTCCGATACACTGGGAGCTGGGATTGAATGTAACCGAGCTGAGTCCATGAAGGGAGCCGTTTAGAGTCGAGCAGGAGCTCTGGTAAACAAAGCCCTACTCACGTGCAATTAACATTGGAGTGTTTCGGGCCGTTGAGTCTTTGATTTAAACATAAGTGTAATGCATAATATAGCATCTACGAAGCCACAAAAACGAGACATAGATTATGACTCACCCCTTTTGTCCTCGTGAACTTCATAACACAATTAAAATGATTTTCCTTTTTTCACTTGAATTAAAAAGTGTAAATTATACTGTACTGGACTAATCAGATTTCTTATTAGTCCAGTACAGTATAGATATCCATCAAGTTATTTGTGATTCCATTGAACATGGTAACAGTTCCCAATACCGCCTCCCTCGACAAACGAACGACCAGCCAAAATGTCTGGCATACACGCAAGTGCTCTCGAGGTGTGTCTGGCTGTGTGAGTTTCGGTTCCTGTTCAACCATAAGCTAAGATGGAGACAGATACTGTCTTGTTTCAAGGGTAAATCTCCACAGCTCACTGTCGCTTACCGGGAGTCGGGAGAAAACGAGGATGCGTATGCTTGTCACCCAAGGAGGTTGTTATTGTAGCAGAGTAAATCTGTCGTGATGCTGGATTGTTCATTTGTTGATCTCTTACCGGGAAGGAGGATCGGTAACCGGGTTGTTGTTGTTGTTGTTGTTGTTGTTGTTGTTGTTGCGGAGTCTCCTTTCTCGGGCTCGTGGCCCACATGGATGGGAGCAGTGGTGTGTCGAGGTTCAAGCAAGGACCCGGTTTTTCGGGCGACCCCAAACGACGACGACTACTGCCAGCAGCATCTTCTTAATAGGAGATGCTGCTCTTGTGTATTTTGTAATTTGCTAATTCGATTAACTCATCCCTATTCTGCTGAATTCCAGGATTGGTCGGATTAACGCCTCATCACGAAGACATTTAATGAATGCAAAACAGCAATTTGTTGATTAATTATGTTTTTTTTAAATCAAAGAATAATTTTTTGCGTATTTTCTGCAATGAAAGTGTTTGATCGTAGTACCCATTTTGCTAAGCATTGTCGCTTGAGTCATCTGGATGGGTCAGCCTGCGATAGGTTTGGACTTTAGCCTGTGTTGATGCCCCCAAATCCTGCGTCAGCGTGCAACACGTAAGACATCAACTCCTAATTCGCCAATCTTCCTTACCGTATTACGTGAAACATGACGAAATTCTTTGGTGGCTCATGTGATGTCGCCGGCCCAACCATAATATTTCCCACCAGTTCGATTTGTGGCATTTTATTGTATCGGAGGTTACCCCACTCGCTGCAAATCCGCTGTTATTGGCGGAAGCTTGTAATGCATACCCAGGGGGAATGGGGGGGGGTTTAGATCAGCAAAATCGACCACTTTTTCTATCAGGTAGTTTCTTTCTTTTTTCTAGTTGCGCTGGTCTGCATTTCGGCACCACCGACAACATCTAAAGGGAGACCACAGCAGTGGAGGTTCGTCATCTCGGTCTCACAAACAGTCACCTCTTAATAATATAAACAGCCTCCATCTTCACCGCGATGGCGTTGAAGGGGTATGCGACCGAGGCAGGGAATCCTCAATCGGCTCTTCCTGTTGTTGCTGTTACACAGAGCCTACTAATTCTGGCACACACCACTCCGAGAACACCTGTTACAAGGACGACACCACGGCCATGGACGTCCTCCCTTCGAGCTCCGATTGCCAGCAGTCACTGTCCTCAGCGCTACAGCCACCAGTGCCTTCTATGGATCACTATGGGCGCCTGAAGCTGTCTCCAGCCTCTGTGCCGGCTTCGCCAGCGATGGCGCCAGTCGACTCGCGGACCATTCAGATCCAACCGAGCCCAGTGCCCCATCGGAGAGCCTTTGAGCTCGCTACACAGAGGGCCAATCTCATGGAGTCATCGTGTTCGGCGGGCGATATCCAACAGGCCAATGCCAGCCTCAAGCGTAACGAAATGAACACCGTGGCCAAAACCAAGAACCGGAGTCTTCTCGAACTGTGAGTTAATTCAGGCTGCATTGAATATGTCGTTGAGACTGCGCAGAACTGGGATACTAGACTCGATCTCCATTGGATGAGTCCAAGAAAGGAAACCGTCTCCATGGGTGTTTGCCATGGCGATTTTCGCTGAAATATTATTTTGGCGGTGTCCCCAGCGCCATCCGTGGTGGCCTGACCTGGGAGTCGAACACGGGTCTCTCACAAACAGTAAGGGTATGCTGACCGCTAAACCATTGGGTTTGATTCGCGGGATACTGAGACACGCAGAGACACACCTTGAGCGTGCAAAAGCGGTTACAAGGGCATTTAAAAACCTATTAAGGACGACTAATCCTAATCACGTGCTACTCTACGCCTTCTCTTTTTCGCCTGGCAGTGTCAGGATTGAAATGGAATCGTTTAATTTCACAAACAGCTGGTTGGCGCAAAGCCCACGAGATTACGATTCGCCTAAGCCCATCATTTTGTGCGAATTTGATTGTCGTTTCCGAAGCGCTGGAATTTCCTTTTTGTAATTTTATCCACAGCCTATCTAAAATGGGGTTCGATCGCTTTTCCTGTTTCCTGAGGCCTGTCTTCTGCGGTCTACTATCGTTCCCTTATATTCACCACAAATTGTAAATGCTACTGTTTAAGAAGGGCTTCTATGGCCTTAAAACTCTATGAAGAGAATACCGCTGTTTAAAAATCCTCAACGTTAATTTCACCGATTACCGTGGCCTGCTAGTCAGATATTGCCTGCGTTTTGACTTATTTAAATCTCGGTCCCTCCATTGGCTTTCGAAATGGTACAAAAATCGATTCATATGCGACAGCCCTGTAAAACATTTCGCTATAGTCAACACAGAAGATACCCACTTATTACACACCCGGCCTGTTTCATTGGCGCGTAGGTTATGTGTTACAGCACTTTCGACGCTTTTGTGGGCTAACCGCAACCGCGTTTTTCTCAAAACAGTTGCAATCGCTTTATTGGGGCCACGAGTACCAGGACGTTCAGCATTTACACGTAAACAAGCATGACAGCACGAGACAGCACGAGCTTACTTGGAGGTCCTGTTTTGTGGTGCAGGAGGGTGGGGGGAGCTGTGTAAAAGTGCGCAGAGGCATCAAACGGCGCGGTCTTTGCATCAGTCAAAGGTATTGGCGTTGAGAAGCAATAAAATGAGACATTTGTGATCCAAAAGACGTGACGCCGCGGAAAGCGAACAGCTGTCCTTCGATTGGTTCTCGGTTTGAAGCCCCAGAAAAAAACATAAGAAAGGAGTTGTTAAAAGATAAACCCCCGAAAAACCGGAATTGCACGCAGTTGGAGACATTCGGATTTTAGCACAAGCCAAGGTCTCTACATTGCTTCAGATGATACTTAGGCTATTGAAGCGTAATTTCATTGAGACGACACCCCAGGGGTAGGTTTGGGCCGCTATCCAAAAGAAAGAAGGAGCAGTTTGTGGAGTCTGTCTCTGAATGGCTCGTCCCGACACGCTAGAGTGAGGATTTCCGTTGTCTCGATGATGTGAAAGCAGTACCGATGTTCAGAGAGGTCAAACAGCTCAACTAAAATAAAGAAGATGACTTTAATGATAGGTACGCTCTCACATAACCAAAAACCATGTTTGGTATCGCACCATCCCACTGGACTCAATTATGGTGTTTGCTTTTACTGGTAACTATGCGATTGACACCTGCGTCATCGGGCAGTCGATTGCGTGGTGCCATCGTTACATTATTAGTATAGCTGTTCATGCGGAAAACAGCTACACAATATTTCGGCACAATTTTAGAATTGGCCTAGTTCACGTACACCTTTTGTTCTGCGCCATTCAGAGACTTGGGGGTTGGCTGACGAAAATCGGCCCCAATTTAACAGTTAATGGTTGGATGATGATGATTATGATAATTCTGATTATGCAGCTGTCATTTCCATCTCTTCGGGTGGTACTGGCACAATCTTCCCAAGAATCGTCATAGAAATGTCAACCATGAAGCGACCGGCCCAGTCTCAAGCAGGAGAAAGCCGTTCTCTAATAGTTGGCATCTTGTGTGCCTCATTTGACCGATGAGCCTTTCGGAGGCTGGCGTGGCCGTTGAACCCGTCGAGGACTCGTTCTGCGCTCCGGCCGCATTCATCCAAATGATTTTAGACCATTTTTATTCTCCCCCGCCGCGCTTCAACGCGTGAATCACCAAGTGATCACCAAGGATTATTGCATTTGCGGCACAACGGCAAAGCCTTACGTGTTTCCGTCGCTTTGCGTTTCCAGCCGTCGGGGTCCCCACGCCGCTCTGGTTCTCGACCTCCGCAGCGGGGCCAACAGCAGCCCAGTGCCGGGCCACACAGCAGAGGACAGCCGTCGTCACCTCAACGAGCAGCCACAACACTCCTACTCCACCTTCACCACCTCTCAGGACTCCCACCTCTCCTTGGGCGATTCCTCTCTGTTGGCTACAGCAAGCCAACGCGGTGTCGCTCCGGTGATACCCTTCCAGCTGCCTCAGCAGAAGCATCAGCATCAACACCGTCTCTCGGAGACTCCGAGTATCTCGCCACGGCCGAAGACCGGCGAGGAGCCGAGTATCACGGCGGACCGAGTTACCCTGCGTACCGCCTCCCTCCCCATCACCCCGGAGGATCTGGAGGCAAAGCTGGGACTCCGGGAAGAGGATAGGCTCTACAAGGAGTTCTGGGACATTCCCATGAACTACGCCAACAAGGCCGACTGTCCTTGCGTGGGTGTGGGCCAGAAAAATCGATATCATGATATTCTTCCTCGTAAGTAGAGGCCTGTCTGCATGCCATGTGCGCTTCGGGTTTTATTGGGTGGGATGAGGTCCGGCTTTAAACCCTAGAAATCCGAACCCACACAGCCGTTCAGACATTTGTATTGTTCGAGTGTCCAGTCCGTTGTTTTCGCGACCACCGAAGCGCGAGTATAGTTGACCCCTTTGTCAGTCTCAATGCCCATGTGCGCGCAGTTGCTCTTTCTGTTCACTAACGCTGTCCTTATGCAAATGCAGGCGCGTTAATGGTAATGATGTTTTTTCTCTGCGTTTCTGTCTCTAAACCAGTTTCATGGGGGTTCGCCATGCAGTTTTTCGGGAATATGTTTACAGATGGCGTCCCCAGTGCCACCCGAGTTGGCCTGACATGGGAATCGAACCCGGGTCCCTCAGTTAAAGAGCGAGGATGCTGACCACGACTCCATTGCTCTGTTGGTTCCACTCCCTCTGGTCAGGTCATGACGAGGGACAGTAAAATTACATTCCCTCAAATCTTTGTTATTTTATTTGAATTACCCTTTTCGCGCTTTATTTTCGAATTACAGCGTCGTTTTATTTTCCTATCTTTGTAGATAATAGCACACGAGTCGTTCTTCCTGCAATCAACAACGACGACATGACGAGTTACATCAACGCAAATTATATCCGCGTAAGCTTGTCATTGGGACAATGACTTTCGTGGTCATATCTAACCCAACGTTGACGGCTGTGAAAGCTGTGATTACCTGGTGTTTTGGAATCGTTTACATTCATTCGAATGTTCAAGACGGTCTATAATTAAAGAGTTTATCCACCGGGTGTACACAACCGGATAAGTAGGACATTTGCACGAAATTAACAACGGTTGCTCGTTGTACCGACTGCAGTCTGTAGAATACACACAGACGCGATCGGTTGGCCTATTTACACTCAACTGTTTCTGTTGAAACGACGGTTGAAACGGCCAGAGAGACCCGTCAGCTAAATCCCGTGGTTGCTAGACGGCGGAGAAGACGGTCAATGGTGCCTTGTGACTTGATTTTCTTTCTGGGCTAGGATCTGTGAGGACCCCATCACCCCTTTTCTCGCTGGCTCTCTCTCTCTCTTCCAACCCGATTATTATTTTATTTTTTCCACATCAGGGATATCAGGGTCGTCCGAGAGCCTTCATCGCCACACAGGGTCCAATGTCGCACACGGTCAACGATTTCTGGCGGATGATTTGGCACACACGGGCACCAGCAGTCGTCATGCTAACAAAGATCTGCGAACGTGCAAAGGTGAGGCACCCCCACCCACCCCACCCACACCAACCCCGTCTGCTGCAGTGGTTCTGTCGCGTTCTGCGCCGCCCAGCGACAGAGCTCACAAACCTCTGTCTTTCGCCGTCACCAGATTGCACAGTTTGGCGCTGCCGGGCCGCTGGCCAACTTAATAGGTGGATCAGCACCTTGAAGGAATGCTTAGAGCTACATAATGTCTGGGGGATGCGTCGTTTGAAAGAGAAATGCATCACAATCTGTTCTGACCTGGCAGCCCCCGACCACCGCGCATGGGCGGCTACGATCCGCGACATCCAGAAAGCCGCCGGCTCGTCCTCCGACAGCATAATAAGGTGTCGATGTTCAGACGCGGTGAAGCTATCATCCGTTCTCCAACGCAGTCGGCTACAGTGGTTCGACCACGTTCTCCACCGCCCAGCGACAGAGTTTATTAACCTCGCCATCACAGGTTAGCACTGCCGGGTTGGTTGACAACAAAAGACGTGGATCAGCACCGTCAAGGAAGACGTGGAGCGTTTAGAGCTACAGGAGGTCTACGAGGTGCGTCGTTGGAAAGAGAACTGGATCACATTCTGTTCTGACCTGGCAGCCCTCGATCGCCGCGCGTGGGCGGCTACGATCCGCGACATCCAGAAAGCTGCCTGCTCATCTTCTGGCACGAGTCACCCGCCACAAAGAAACAGACCCCGTTGCTGCAAAATAATGGCCGATTTGCAAGAGCTAATTTAATAAGCAGTTGTTCGGTGAAACACATCGATCACAGCCTCGGTCAGCTTCAAATATTGGTGATGACAATCAATATCAAATGTGTTTTGCCTTTGTGTGGAATTTTCAAAAAAATCAGAAGTATGCCCTATCACTGGCGTTGGGGTTCTGGCAAGCGGTGCCGCAATTCATTCCCAATGACGCGATAGCAATAATGGATGCAACCAGAGTGACCATATATTTCAGCATAACAAGAACTGTCTGTTTGACCGAATTTCACACGAAAACCTCCTGGTTTTACCGGGTGTGGTGTAGGAAAACATGTGAAGCGACATGCAACGCGAATAAATTACTTCCGACTCGCTGCCTTGTGGGAATCTTACGGCAGAGGCCGAGGCATCTGCCAGTAATCCAACGATCTTGGGGCTGTCGGCAGCTGTATCGTAGGAATTGAGCCAGCCTGAGTTCCACGTGTGGCCTCTTTGTTGGATGATACCACAGCCAAGTCGGTCACCTCGTCAGGTGGTCCTGGGACGCCACCCCTTGAACAATATTCCCAAGAATCGTCATGGAAATACCATCCGCGAACAGCCGGCCCATCCACTAGTGGGAGATAGACGCACAGCCTGATATTACTCTGCGGCACCAGCCTCAAGAAGTTGTGCCAGCTCCACAAAGGAGCCTGCGACTTGGGACAACATTCTGCGGATTGGTCGGATGCGCGGCAGAATCCCGAACGATCCAAATATAAAAAAACAGCTACTGTTTACTTAAATTAACTGGAGCCACTGTGGGGAAGACCTGACGCTCCAGAATACTCAACGGTACAGCCTTCAAATGAAGTTAATTGTCTAGCGGATGTTATCTGATATACGTGACACGGGAAGGGAATAACAAGAGCTCCGTCCTAAGTTGCCTTTATAATATGGAAATGATTAAGAAGACCTTCGTGGACCCAACTGGTCCACGTCAAATGGACAGGAATGGAGGGTGGTAGGTTAAAAATAATGTCTCAAGACTGGGGAGGGTTTAATTGTCAGAATATCGATGGTGTGTAAAAATGAACAAGGAAGAAGATGCTGTTATTGGAACGATGCAGTCATTCAGGAATATCTACGGAATATCTATTTAGGGTGACCCCGATGTCTCGGAAACAGACACCCAGAAAAAAAGAGTAGCGCATTTTACGAATATGATTTACAATATTCTATGGGGTCCGGTGCAGTGATTTTCTCTTAATTTTGAATCCCGGGGCCTTGCAGTAACAGGACCCCGTTATGAGCTACCGAATGCCACGTCATAATGAGACCGCATCTAAACCAATCAACTCGTTGCTCTCGGAGTAGGCGCACTACGAATAGCATGCCTTGTAAATGCCTACTTTAAATAGAATTACCGCTCCACAATCATGCCCTTTTCAGCCTACTTTCATTGCTCTAGTTTGTATTTCCCGATCGCTTTTAACCTCAAATTAAGCGACATTTGGTTGTCATCGTTGGGGGCATTAATCCGTTGGTTCTTGAAAGAATGTTCTTCATTCTTTTGCGTTAATCCGCCTGTTCGCTTGTCGGAAATCCGCCAGATTTAAAGTACCGACGTTGGAATCGTCGGTCGCCCGAATTGACATCCCTTCACAATCACCAGCTCTGCCCAGCGGCGCCCCCTAATTGCTTAACTGGGTCTCGCGGGTTTGAAACCTATAGTTTCCGCTTCCGTGTTTAGCGAAGCAAATGCGAGCTCTACCTGCCCACGATGAAACGCGACAGCGTCGGCTACCCCCGCGCCGACACGGTGCCCGATCCCGGTAACCCCAACAGAAGCCGCGGTGTGGGGTCCACGGCAGCGGGCGAGGCGTGTGGCCCGCCGAAATCCTTCTCCTCGTCGCAGCAGGCTGCTGCTGCTGCCTGCCGCTGCCGTCACGACAACGCCCACACTCCACACAGCCACGTCCCTGCCATCGCCCACCTCGAGCCAGAATACGTCAGAGGAGCTTTCGCGTACCTGTTCACCTGTCGGGGCCCAGCGGATGTTCGGCAACATCCATGTTCGCGTGGCTGCCGTGACTCCGAAACAAAACTACACCGAGAGGAAACTCATTCTCAAGGTACGCTAGATGGTTGTAGTGCACCTTTTATTCCTGCTCCCACAGGCCATTCATGTTTCCTGTTTCGGAACCATTATTATGCGTTCCATAGTCCACTATATGTTTCCCCAGTTGAAGTGTCTTGTCTTGCCTTTGTTTGTGGGGGGGGCGGGAATTTGGTCACTGTATCCTATTGAAGTAATCATTGCATTACAGGGCAGTACGCGATTACATCTGTAACAAGACTATGCGTTTTTCATAGAACCTTAATTACAGTGAATTTTGGCTTAAACCATGAAATCCCCCCTCACACTTACCAATCAAATTGAATCATTTCGCTGGCGGCGTTGGTGTGGCTCCTGTGTCTTGTTTTTGTTGTGTCCCATTTCCATGGCATCTGCGGAGCTTTTGTTTACGCCCACGCACATCCCACGCCCACACCCAAACTGCCTCATTATTCGGCCGCCCTATTTCGTGACCCCCCCTCCTGTACAATGAAAACAAGGCGTTTTACAGAATCCCTAAACCCGCTTTCCGTACTTAATTCCTAGAATTGGTTGGGCTTCAGAAGGCACCAGATCGCGTTGTGAAGGTCTTAAGCAAGAAAAGGAATGACAGTTTTTAATTTCAAGCGATGGCTTATCATTTCCTTGTACTGATGGTAGTTGTGTCTTTACTATGGTTAGAGCAGTGTTTCTCAACCTGTGTGTCGCGAGAGATTCGCAGGTGTGTGAGATTTTGAAAATATTCAAAAATGCTGGGGCTTTTGAACTCCAACATTTCTTTTCTAACTTATAATTCAGCTTGTATTTAAATTCAAATAGATATACGTTCATATTTGAAACTCCCTGAAACCGTTGTTTCCAGCTCTCAGTTTGAAAGCAGTCAAGATCATTTTGCCGTTCGCGTCTTCATGGTTTTGTGAATTCGGCTTTTCAGCTTTGACTGAAATCAAATCAAAAAAGAGAGCGCGACTCCTTCGACTTGACGACGAAATGCGTGTTTGTTTGTCAGCATTAGAGCCACGTTTCAACCTTATTTGCTCTCGAAAGCAAGCCCAACCATCGCATTAAAAATTTAAACGTTGAAGATAAAGTTTAACCAAAATATTTTTTTATTACTTAAGGTGTGTCGCAAGTTAGAAAAGGGTTGAGAACCACTGGGTTAGAGAGAAAAAAACACGACTTCACGGGGGCTGCCATTGCAGATTCTCGGGAATGTTTTTTACAGGTGGCGTCGTAGCGTCCTTCGAATTCTTTTGAAAATTATAATTCTTGTTAGTTTCCCTTCCATTCAGTCAACATTTCCGAATTTTTGTATTGAGTCGTCCGAAAATGAGTCCTTTCGCATGTTAACCTAAGGCGGTCGCTTGCATTTGAATCCAATTTCCCAGCTGTGTTTTGTGATCAGCAGAGCCCTGAGAGGTGGTGACCCTCTAACACTCCGACTTTTACTCGGTTTCGTATTATTTAATTGAAATCCGGTTGTTAATCGGTTATTACGATGTATGTACCCTGAAAACACAACTGTTAAGTTCGTTGACCATACTGCAATTTCTTGGAAGTATTTATCCACGCGCGTCTTGCACATCAATTTACGGCTAGACTGATTTTATGGGCGTGCTGATATGTGTGTCGATATATCTTCTGAATTATTCGTTGCACCATCGAAAAATTAACAAGATTTCTTAGGGGCCCGTGGTACCAGTCTCGCCGGTCTCTCTTAGGTCGATTATGCGAATAAAAGGGAAAATTCTGCTTAGAAAGGCAAATTAATGGCGTAAAATTGAAAAAAAAACGTTTAACGAAAGAGCCGCACGGCCCACATCACGAGAATTAAAAGGTTTTTCAGGCGTCCGTGTTAAAACGGCTGTCGATTTGGCTGCCAGGGCGTTTTTGTAGCTTATTCTGGGCCCTGAGGCATACAAAATGCACATGTCTCGGTATTTGGCGAATCCGAGCTTTATTTTTCTCAAGAGTAGACCATGTTCATTTGGAGGAGGATGATGCATGTGGGGTCGTTGGGTTTAAGCGATCGTGATCGAAAGCCGTGAATCGGCAGGTGTTTTCTTTACATCCACATCGCATCTCTGTCAACCTCACCTCCAAAGTGCCCCGTCCCGATAGGGGTGTCACCTCCAATTGTTTTGTTTTTTTTCCAGGTGGACGGTGAAGAGCGTCGGGTGACGCATTTCTGGTTCGTCGGTTGGTCCGACCACTCCTCGCCCGAGACGACAATAGAGGCGGCCACCAGTCTCCTCCAATTGGTCCACGACTCCGAGTCTTGTCGCCAGGGCAACAATAGCAACGCCTCACTCCCCTCCACCCCAAATCCCTCCACGACCGGCGCCCCACTCCAGACCCCCAGTCCATCCCCCCGCCCAATTGCCCGGCAAGCCGCGGAGGAGTTGTCCGACGACGACTTCGACCGTCGTTTCCAGAAAGAGTGTGCTGACGGTGGCAGCAGCAGCAGCTGCAACACATCTGCCACCGTGGCAAACGTCTTTGATCTCAGCGACGCGGCGACTGCGAAACTCTGTTTCCCTGCCCCCAAATCGGGCCTGCTTAGCTACCGAGCCTCCTACCCCACGCCGGAGTTCGCAGACGCACCGCAATCAGCCTCGGCGTCCGGTCCCATCGTGGTGCACTGCAGCGCTGGCGTCGGCCGAACGGGCTGTTTCATAGCCCTCATTATAGGCTGTGAACAGCTCTGCAAAGAGGGCAAAGTGGATGTGCTGGGCATCGTCTCGCGCCTACGGCTCGACCGCGGCGGTATGGTGGAGAACTCGGAGCAGTACACATTCCTGCACGCCGCCCTCCACGTCTTCCATGCGCTGCGCAGCGGCCGTCAGCTACCCACACTCTCTGCCATCGCCAACACCGGTAACCACTTGAGCGGGCCTTTGAGGTAGGCCTGGGGTAGGGGACAGTGGTCCGATTCCGTGTGGTTGGAGGCGTGTCCGCGCGCCCTTACAGCGCCTGGGGATTTCTTCTTTTGGCTCCCAAAGACCAGCCGCCATCTCAAAATGGGTGATATACTGAAACTGCCTTTTTAGATCGTTAGTGATTGTATCCCGGTTATTACCTGAACCTTGTTATGTGTGCGACGTGTTTGCCGGACTCACGTAGCATATATATATATATATATATTTAATATATTAATCCATTTCATGTACATGAAGCATTGGAAGTATAATATACGTATTTTGACTTGGGGATATTGTTTTGAATTCATTTGTTTAAAATTCACAACACATCGCCTTGTTCGAGCTGGCAAAAATTGGCGGATAATCTCTCACAAGGTCGTTGGGGAGCAAGCGAGTTGTCATCTTTATACCTATACATGTTACGTCGTTACTGGCCTTTGATACATTTCGATGAGGCAGGGATAGATGAGCCCAGCGTTGATGGAACTTCATATATACTTTCCCAACCGGCCCGGTATCTATGCTATTTCGTCGAATTTCGAATTCCTGGTGTTTTCTCCTCTGGATTCCCCATTCACAGCGTACGCAGTTCAACCTCAAACCAACCATAATTCGGTCCACCAAACGAATGAACCGCCATTCGCTTTTCTCACCGCTCCCAAACAGACAATTAAAGACGTTTTTCTAACCAGGTTTAGTTCATTAATTCCACTATGTGTAGGAATTAGTTCATAATTAAGTAACGGTTTCGGGATGGTGTAACTTCTGGGTACCCTTGAAGTAGCCAAGGCAGTCTTATTTATGTTGTCCACTCACGTGATGGTAGCGCCATTCGACGCCAACTTACGACAATCAATGACTGCATGATCGCCACGTGGCCTACGGTTACTACTACCTCCTCCACTGAAACAGAATGCCAATTACGCGCCACTTCGTCGAGGGAGCATTAGAGCGCGATTCCAACGTTTATAACGTGCATTGCTCACTTGACGACCTTACATCTTACGAGGTGATTGAAAGGATCATTGTAGACTACGTTTTATATCTGATAGGTCAACGAGGTCATGATGGTCTTCAACTGTTTGCCGAGAAGCGTGGCCGCACGGAATGCCACAAAACGACCCAGTATATAATGCGGAGCTTAATTGAAAGAGCAGCTGAATTCGAAAAGGCCTTCTTGCCGCGATTTGAGAATCGCCAGGCCCTTCTGCTTACGTCTCCAGAGAAGGCGAAACTGGACTTTATGCAGACCCTTACAGCCATTTGGAGTGATGGTCTGGCCAACTGGGGGCGCTTCTTGGCGTACATAACATTTGTCGGCGCTTACTGCCTCAGTGCTTTGGATGCTGGGATGGTGTACACAATAAAGTTTCTTGTCGAAGCTGCGGTTAATGATCTCGACAAGCGAATTGGCCACTGGATAAAGAGAAATGGAGGTTGGCGGATTTGCTTTCTTGAATTGAAGAACATGCATGAAGAAGAAATCGATGTGGACCTTTGAATCCGCGAATGAAACACAATACTAATTTAAATTGCTCGAATGAGTTTTTTTAATCGAAGTGATATCGCCATTGTTCTTTTGGGGAACGTTCAAGGCGATATATATAGAAATGAGTGATATGTTTATCTATTGGTTATAATTAAATAATCACAGGATTCCGCATTTACATAATGATTTCGTGCTTCGCAGAGTTCATAGCTTTGTCATACTTTTGTCATTAAATATCAACGAATGGAAGAATAATACTGGTGCTTTGAAGTAGTGAAAAAGAGGGCTCCTACAAGGCGATTAGAGGTTCGTTGTATCTGGGGCTCTTACATCGGTAGTTGAAGTATTTTTCGATGCAAACATCGTTCCCGTAGCGAGATAAGAGTCAGCGAAACTTACACCTGCTGGCTTACTTTGTCATTAAACCACGAGAAACGCACGTAAAAACAAAGGCATCGCCTGCCGTTGCCGCAGACCTTTGTTTTGTCGCGTACTGATTAATGAACGTTTGTTTAAAACGATAAATTGACACACCTCCCGATTCGAACCTACGAAGTGGTCGTCTTGATTCGGTGGGCCCGTTTAGATAAGAACATATCTATTATGAACACTTCAATTGGCGATCATTTTAATTTTGTTTTCGTCACTTACCACGTTTTTATCGGTAAAAAAATGGAATCCAACGAACAAATTGGCGCGGTTTCGGTCAAAATTTCCCCAGTCTGGCCAGCTGATATGAAAGCATGGTTCACGGTCATCGAAGCACAATTCTCTTGTCTGGGCATCACCAAGGAGCTGACCAAATTGTATCAGTTGGTAGGCGCTTTGACGCCTGAGGTGGTCAGCCGCTTCTCCTACGCCACCACAACTACAGGCGAAACTCCGTATGCAACCCTCAAAGAAGCGATGCTTTGTCAGATGCGAAATTCCGATTCGGAAAATATGGATTTTCTTCTGAACAATGTGGAAATAGGTGATCGGAAACCTTCCGCTTTACTGCATCACATTCAAAGCATTTGCGGTGATATGGGCCTTAATGATCGCTTCATCAAGGCCTTCTTCAATAAAAAGCTTCCGCCAGCAATCCGGACTGTTGTCGCGCATGCCGAAGACGCAAAATGGCCGACCGCGTAGCTGAAGCGGACGCTCAACAACGGTATATAGCCGCCTTCGCAAGACAGCCAAGTCAAGAGAGGAAGGACATCAAAAACCCAGAGTGGCACGAAGAAATGCAACGCCTGTTTCACCAAATGGAAACCAAGCTACGCGCCGAATTTCAAGGCCGTAACCGCCAACGCAGCCTCAGTTCAAATTCCCGAAATTCGTCACCTTTTCGCACAAGTAATCGCCCTCCTCTAAAAGATGCAGACGACGGTTTATGTTGGTATCACACTAACTTTGGGCCTAATGCATGACACTGTCGTTCTCCGTGCCGGCGCTCGGGAAACGCCGTCGCCAGAGAGTAATAGCGGCATACTCATCTGGCGCTCCCTCGACAAGCCGCGTACTCTTCATTCAGGACCCCAGCAATAATCTTTGTTTCATGCTGGATTCTGGCGCTGAAGTCAGCGCTATACCCTTTTCTAAGTCTGACCGACAGACCTCATTCCCAACGCATGTTTTACAAGCAATCAACCGTTCTCGAATTCCCACGTATGGAAGCCGCCGCCTTTCCCTTAACCTAGATTTCAAGCACTCGCAGTCCTGGACATTTATAGTGGCGGATATCCCGTCACCAATAATCGGCGCTGATTTTCTCCACGCATTTAATTTTCATCCCGATATCCGAGGACGATGCCTGGTGGACGCCGGCACGAATGCACGTGTTAATTGTAGCACATTGTGCCCCATACTGTCTAACCTGAAGTATTTAACAGAAAAACCGATGTGCCCCTATCGCTCCCTCCTTTTACGATACCCCAATTTGGTAAAAACACCAAAGCACGACGTTCCCGTTAAACCCGATGTCGAACATTTCATACGCACCCGAGGTCCCCCAAATTCTTGCCGTTGCCGAAGACTAGCCCCAGAGAGAAGACGAATCGCCGAAAAGGAATTCGATAAAATGCTGGCTCTAGGCATTATAAGACCGTCCTCCAGTAGCTGGTCCTCTCCTCTACACATGGTCGCGAAAGAGACTCAAGGGGATTGGAGGCCCTGTGGTGATTTCCGGGCCTTAAACACAGTAACTGAACACGACAATTACCCAATTCCCAATATCCAAGATCACGTCGACCGTAGCTGCTGGTGCCGTTTTACATCAAGAAGTCGGGGATCACCAACAAACACAGGCCTTCTTCTCGAAAGCTTTTTCGGCGACGGAGAGACGCTATAGTACTTTCGGACTCGAATTATTAGCGGTCGTATAGGACCCTTAACTGACTCAAAGGGGTGCCGTTTCCTGTTGACATGCGTGGACCGTTTCACAAGATGGCCATTAGCGGTGCCAATACCGGACGCTACTTCCGAGACCGTAATCAACGCGTTCCTAAACAATTGGCTTGCCGTGTTTGGAGCTCCGCGCTATATCACAACTGATGGCGGACAACAATTTGAGTCTGTTGCGTTCCGCAAGATGTGCGAATTCCTTGGTTGTCTAAGATTACGCACGACAGCTTACCATCCAGCCACTAATGGCATGGTCGAGAGGTTTCACCGGCAGCTTAAAGCAGCCCTCAAAGCTAGAGATGACAGAAACGATTGGGTGGACAATCTTGCAATGACCCTACTAAGCATCCGAGCGACGATCAAACCTGACCTGCGAAGTAGCCCAGCCGAACTGGTATTCGGGACAACGTTAAGATTACCTGGAGAGGTTTTCGCCGCCGATTCCCCCGCCAATGAGCACGCCGTTAGCGATTTCTTGACGCGCATAAGACATTTCGCCAGAAATCTGCGCCCAATCGCTCCACGACCACCTACACAACCTTCACATTTGGATCCGGCGCTAGAGATGTGCTCCCATGTTTTTGTCCGCTGCGACCGTGGAAGACAGCCTCTCCAGCCTCCCTACGATGGCCCTTTTGAGGTCATGAAACGTACGGCCAACGTTTTTACAGTGCTGATGAACGGCGTAGAGGACACGATCAACGTCGATCATCTCAAAGCAGCTTTCGTGGAGGAAACGCCGGTGGGTGAAAATTTTACTCCTGTCCATGCTCCGTCGAGTGACCCGGTGGCGACGATAAATTGACACACCTCCCGATTCGAACCTTCGAAGTGGTCGTCTTGATTCCTTATATTCGGTGGGCCCGTTTGGATAAGAACATATCTATAATCAACCCTTACGTTTAAAGCATTATTCAATTATGTATTTGGACAAATAGGACCGATGATTTCTGAACGTATTGCTTTTCAGACCTATTTAATCGATAACATTCCAGCGATATCGCCTCGAGTTTCGTCAGCGTTTAACCGATATGTGAGTTACTGTGATTAATAACATTCCCGCGGCGCGTTCGGCGAAACAAAAATGCGTGTTCCTCTAATGTTATTAAATAATTATGCAGGCAGGGTCGATACGAGTCTCTATTTCTCTACACACCCGATGCTTAAAACCCTCTGCCAAACAGACAATGCAGGAGTTGACATAAACTCCCGCTTTCTCAGCAGAATAACAGGCTAATTGTATCAAACCGTTTTTACCCTTTTTAAGGACCGCTTTATTTTCGTACAAAGCACCTCTTTTGTGCCGAAAAAAGCCTACTTATACGCTCAACGGCAGTTTTACCCACTAATCTGTTCAAACCGTTGTTCCTTACAGCCCTAACACAATAGCGGTTTTCAATACAGAACCCTCTTTTCAGAATCACACACCACCAGGAAAAATACAAACAAATATTCGCTGGATCTTTAAGCACTACTTTTTACAACGATAGAGATTTTAATGACAATGTCATGAAGCGCTGTGTAAGAAGGGGGAACACTGCTTCGGAGAGAGAATTAACGGACGGGGCAGAGGGGCGGATAGTAACGGGGTTAGGAGGGCACGGGTGTTCTGATGATCGGCCAGTAGAATCGCCATCCCGGAAGCCAATTCGCGGAGGTACGCCACCATTGAATTCATTTCATTTTCTTCCGTATTGACGCGCTCGACGTCCAGTCATCGACATTCTCGTTGATACGGCCTTTTTAGGCATTCGCTTTTGCATCGTATCTCACACGACGATACCAAAGGTCCCGGTTTCAAACCAGCCCCAGTCTCGATAAATACTCCGTTTTAATCGAGACTAAAACAACAAACTACCAAAGCTATTCGAATTTGTGTGGAAGCTTACTAAAAACGTTAGTTATAATATAATAAAATAGTTTTCTTCTGCACACTGATACCTTGATATGCAATAAATAAAACAACAGAAGAAAACACGCATGACTTAAAGCGACCTTTGGGGATCTGACCAATATATATTAAATTTAAACCAATTTAAGAAACACTATGCATGAATTATTTTTTAAAGTGATCGTTGTTTTATAACATTTTAATAGCATTTGTATAATACCCTGACGAGGAAGGCACCTTTTTGATTTCCGTGTTATCTTATACGCAATCTTTTAATAACCAGTTTCTCTGGACTTCCAGCAGTAGTTGTCTTTGTCGTATCATTTTTTAAATTTTATATGACCATGCGGCATATAAATGTCCGCTAAAAGTTATAATTTCTTCTTTTTATTATATTTTGTTTGTGATGTGTCACCGAAACCTTACTCTGTTTATACGAATAGTTGTGCATTTTCATAAAAGTATTGAAAATTTCTGAAATTTATTTTATGATTATATAGTTTCGTAGTTCCCATTCTAATCATAAAGGCGTGTCGAAACATAGCGTATTTTGCTTTAACCACAAAGATGTCAGCAACAACCACTGAGAGTTATTGGCTTAATAACGGTAAATTTTAGTGCAAATAGTTGCCTATTGTATCGACTTAACTTGAGGAATGCCGCATGGCTGCCTTATTTGGGGTATCTATAAGAAGATACAAAGTCACCACCTCTCTTGCTAAGCAAATTTAGTATTCGTCGGAAATAACAAATGCGGGTGTAAAGTTTCTAGTAAAGCGAAAAGGATATATCGAAATGCCTAATGCTGCTGTTTTGCTGGTTAGCATACGTTATAGCCACACCATTCGTACAACATAAAATAGAGGCATTCTTCGTCCCGAGAGTTGATATAAGAAATTACTAAAAAGGTTTCGCAACTATTAAATTCCCGCGAGAATGTGTATGTGCTCCTAGAATTCGTATCAATATATTTTGTATTCATAGATGAAAATCCATAAATATTTCCCTGATGGTGTTTTTGGTTAATTTATTGAACTGTAGTAACGTTTAAGATATGCCACAGCAAATACGCGCCGAACCAAGCAGTCTCCATACTCCAAGACTTCATTCTGGGCTATCAAGCAATGATACTGATGTATCTATTCACGTTGTTGATGTTGCAAATGATGGTATTAATTTCATTTTAATCAAACCAACAATGCATAGTTTCTTTTGATTGTAATTGTCGGAAATCGTTGCTTGTGTCGGAAATGCGTTTCTTCCGGCAATATTTTCAAAGTACAGAAAAAAGTAACCACACAAGCATTACCGTCTTTTGTGACATTGTGACCTTCCAATGGCTTATGCGGTTTATCAAATCAAGGGAAATTTGCACTCTCGATGCAAGCAATGTTCTATCAATCTTGGTCTCGTCTGAATTCTTACAAATGCCAAAACTAGTCGATCGCTGCGTCCAGTTCTTCTGCTCCCATATTCATGAAATCGCAGGCGTTGTAGCCAATATTGATTGTATTCAACCAGAAACCTGGGACAAGTAAGTTGGTCTGTCTTCCTTTTTGGAGTTTACTAGACGTGTTTTAATTTTCTGGCTTCAGGATCGCAACATATTTCGAGCCCGATCGGCTGTGTGCACTCGATGATAGCTTGCGACTTCTGAAAAAGTAAGCCCGGTTTCTAGAAAGGATTACATTCTTCAGCAAGGTCTTCCAATACAAGGCGCAGCAAATCATGACCGAATACACCACCACAAATCCACTCATATACAAATTGCCCTATTTATTTCGGTAGACGTTCCCTTTTTTGCGATTTACATGTTCCTCCCTTTGCCACCCACAGTTGCCAAGTCTGTGGCCGCTATTTAACTGTAGAATCCGCCCAAAAAGTGCCTTGTCAGTTCGGCCGACGAATCTTAAGTCTGACTGGGAAATGGATTCCGGTTCATGTGCGCACGTCTGAAGGCGCGTTTTTTCTCTCCAAATCAAAGGAGCACACCGAGTAAGACAAGGAACTCTTAACTATTATTTCAGGATTTGTTGTTTTAATTCTTATCCTCTTTTGTATGGCAAGTTGCGCTCTCGATGATCCCCTTCGCGAGCTTTATGGGAATACCCAATCCTGGGAGACGACATTCTGGTGTGTTTGGAATGCTGCCAATCCCCTCTTCTGTTGTCGTTGCAAAAACTACTTCCAGCCTTCTGAACTAGAGCAAGGGTGTCGATTTCATAGGGGACAGGTTCAGATGTCCTCGATTCGCGTGATGTCACCCATAGGTGAGAAATACATTTTTGCTGTCGTATAAATAGGTCCCAAAGACTTAATCAAGCTTAATCTAAAAGCCTATCAAATAATAACTTTCGATTTGTCTTGCGAATCTTGGGTGAATCGTCCAATCTGGGGCCTGGGAAAATCGTCTTTTCTATGTGTTGACACCTCAGACTGGAGGCTGAACCGGCTTCATCGATGTTTCGAATCACAGCTGCCCATACACAGCGATCGTAGACCAGGTCGTAGCAAACCATAGCCCTGTTCTGGTTCTAGAAGATCTGATCAACAGATCCTCCACAGGCCATGGTTGGGGCGTGTGCAGGAGTCTCGTGATACTGAGAAAACCTGTGAGGACATTTTGATAAGGCTGATGCCTCGGATGTTGCAGCAAATGGTCTTGTCGCACTTTTTGGAGCAGGAGCAGAATGGAAGCACTCCGGTCGCCTGGGAATTCTGCGCGAGAGGGTCGCAAAAGAGGAAGAGATGCCGTCTTCTGCCTATGAATTTTTAGCGATTTTTCAGCATTGCGTTTGCGATGTCCGACCGAGTTGTAGGGTCGCAGCGAATGTCATAAGTCTCTCGTGGCATCAGGGAATCGGGTTGGGATTTTTCGCGCCGAGAAATTGATCAGTTGTTCACAGTTTGCGGCCTTTCCCTCAACCTTTCTAGGTTCCATTTCCGGCATCAACTGTCCCGCTGAGTCGCGTGGTAGATGCTCTAGAGGGCTGATGCTTTCAGGATTCTAGCCGAATGATGCGGGAAAGCCTCCCTAAGTTCTCCTGTGCTTTACGCGGACTCCGTGGATTAGTAGTTATTAGTTTCACCTAGCACCTCTATATGCCGTATTCCATAATTAGTTTGACAGAATTAGGAGAGACAGGCTACGACGATGCGGTAGTGTTAGAGCGTGCGGGCAACAATGTATTGGCTGCAGGTGTTCAAAGGTGTTATCATATTCCAGCAGCCAAAGTGTCGCTTGCTGTATGGAAAGTAAACATGTCGGGGGGCTCTGACCGATCTGAAGATTCCTAGCTGGTTTGTCACTTCGGCCACTAGGTACATTAAAGAGCGTCGCTTCACGGGTTAAACCAAAACTTGGAGACATTATTCATGGGGTTTTTTTGGAATTTGGTACGGTTTGCGTCCCCAGCGCCACCCGGCTTTGTTCGAGAGGTGTCTCTTGCAGTTTCAGTTCACGTCTCCCACAATTTATCTGACGGATATGTCTGATGTGTTCGTTTCCCATTACTTTTCGTTTCAGCACCTGTCCCTTTATCACGACGCGAACATTTCCCTGACAATAATGGACAAAACGCAACAAAGGAAAAGTCGGTTTTCTTTTTAAGTTTCCTTATTTTTGTCTTCCATGTTTTTAATTTGTTTTCTTTTCCAAGGCATCCAAACATTTTCTCTTGTTGTGGGGCACAGTATCGTCGGTTCGACCCGTTCAACAATCATTCGGTGGTTTTTGTACTCTCCTGGCTGTAACCGCATATTCGAGCGGTCAAAATTATTAATTATTGTCATTTTATATTTTAAGGGCTGTGAGCCCTGCAAGCACAACATTCAGAAGCAACTGGCCGAGGGTGACCCGGTTGCCCAGTTAACGAATCGCTCAATTCGGTGGCTACGGGGCTTGATGAAATACGTTAGATCTCAAAGTGCTGAAAATGACAGGTATTAACCCTACTGATATTGTCTTTTGAGCGAATATCTCCTCCCAAAAGAAGTTGATCCGATGAGTCATGAGAATAAGAGGCGGAAGATGTGCCGGCACAAATCGGCTTTCGTTCAGAGGGGGTCCCTAATCTTCATGTATTTTCTGCAAGGCGGTTGGAAGGAGAATTTGTCTTTGGTGCGGCTATGCATCGCAGCTGATCGTGTGCGGTGATCGTAGGCCAGGTCGGGCATGTGGTGGTCAAGATCTGGATCTCAAAGACCACTCCATGTCCGTTTCGACCGTACTGATTTATGTTTCCAGTTGCTCGTCACTCTGAAAGCGCAAACCTTGACACGGTGACTGCGAATGACAGGTTTTCCAATGCCTAGCCGGTTTTAAAGCGTGGAAAGTGTGCTTTCGAGAGTCATGTTGATATCAGTGATCGAATGCGTGCAGCATTCTAGTATTTTGGGGCCAGGTTTAGCAACCGTAGGTTAGAGTTGTACGTATCGCAACGAGTTAGGGACTAAGTTGTACAGCCAGAACCGCCTTTACGGCCGTTAAATAAAGGAAAAGATATCCTTCTCCCACTTGCATATGGATCACTTTATTGACATATTATATCTTGCCCGTGTTTTTCTGGGACTTCTGGGCGTTACCGAAGTTGGGAGATGGGGACTTTTCCGGATCTTCGACTCAGCATCAACACGAATTTCATACCATTTTCTATTCTTTGTGATTTGTCTATTTTATTATAAACATGACGCACTAAACCGCGAGTAACGTTTCAAATGCCCTTTAAGCAACTCATACAAAGCGACAACGCCATGTTGTTCTATTTTTTCGCACTATTTTTGTTCTTACAGGTATCCATGTATTTCGCACCAGGGACAGTACATTGATCCCGAACGATGCAGTACAGCTTTGGGGTTGAGTCGTACTTTTCTAGAGACGCCTGGTATGTTACCTCGCGGTTATCTGCGTGCACTCAAATTGCACCGAAATTTCAAGATGGATTGTGGAATATGCGCTGGAGACGTTTCAATAACCAATGTGAGTACATTTACTAGTAGCGCCGTTTTCTTTTAAGCTTGTCCTTTTTTAAAAATATCCAGAGGAGTTTGTCCTTTTTTTTTTCTTATAAGGCAACAAGTAATGAGACGCAGACTTTTGGGGCAAATGAGCCCGTTTTGCGCCGCCGATTCGCTTATACAGAGAAGACAGTTCAAATGATCCATCTTCCCAAGGATACCAAAGTTGCCGCTAGCGCAGTGTGGGATAAGGACCGAAATAATCGTCACAATCAGGATGCTCAGAGAGAAGACGGTGTGTTGTGTGAACTAAAAAAAAACATGTTTTGGACTAGGGTTTTTTTTCCATGGACACGTTTAGCTTGATGTTCCGTTTCAGACATCCGGAGAATGCGGTCACTCGTTGATTTTCTTGTCTCACAGCGATCCGTAACAATCGACCCGTCCTTGGAACTCTGTCTCACCTTTCCCAAGCATGTACGTTCCAGATTACCAAAAAATATATCGGGGCAATAATTTAAATATATGTATGTTTTATATATTTTTCATAATTTAGTGTCTAGGAGGCATCATATCTCAGCTTCAAGCGGATATAACAGCCAAGCGACCCGAAACGGGGTCCTTGGCAAAGCTACCATCCCTTCCAAGGTTTGTGTTAAATAGTCTTACTACATTGGTTTAAATGAAAGTATCTTATATTTTTTATTACTATTTAGGAAGCTACGCCCTTCTTCAAATGCCCTACCATTTAAATAATCCAGAATTTTTTCGATTTCTCGTCTGGAATTGTACATAGAAATAAAGTAAAATATGAAGTGAACATTCGTCGTTTTGGGATTATACAGTGGCAATGAGCGATGTACTTGATTTGTATCCCACGGGTTTCTGAGCTAACGCTGTAACAGCGCCGATCATGTTAATAATCCTTTTAGTAATTTTCCAGCATATTATCCATTTACAGCTTTCTCAATAGTTGATGGTGGTTTTTCTCACTTAAAAAGAGATAAAAATGTTTTTTTTAGAGATATTTAACAAACTGATGACACGAACTTGGTTTTGAACATATTTAAGCAGACCGGTATACACATAACATTAATATTCGGGCACAGTTCGTTAACCTCTTATTTGGCATTCGAGGAGCTTCACTAACTGTCATAATCGACATATGCGAATCATGATCTCCAATAAAATTGGATTTTTAATTTAAGATTAACTTTCACGTATTTTTACCTCCAATTAAAGAAGTTATTAATAATTTCCATATCAAGTAGAACAATGTAATTTATATTGTTTAAGTCGTTCGTTTTGTAGGTCAATACAAGAATACGATATAGCCGGTGTTTCATTCCGCCAGTCTTTGCTTATTCCCTTCCAAAATTTGCCCTTATGTGATCTGCCAAGGAATTGCACTGGTAGGGTAACTGAATCCATACATTATGTTTTATTTTTTATTTTTTATTATCGTTTATTTCGACTGTTCTTGTCTAACGGGACGGTATATTTATATTTTAATAGCCTGTATGGAAATTATTTGAACTATCACACAATTATCCGGCTCATATATACTTTCTTTGCTCTATCATAGCTTGTAAACAATCGAATCTTAAATTAAACTTCATGTTTTGCCGTGTGACCTTAAATCCACGATAGGCCTTCCAATCGGCGTTTTATTATTCATCCACAGACAACAACCATGCAGAACAATGAACACGTTAATCTATCCGTTCTAATATATGTGCTGTCGTGGTGGTACTTTCGTAAACTAAAAAGAGTCTGTTGGTTGTTGTGGTTGTTATATAATACTATTTCTGCCACTTACCAAATTTACTAAAACCAATGTGCTTTCTTTTGTAAATACTGTAATTTTGCAATACTTAAAACTCGGTGTCAGCCTTATACGATTTTTAAATCTGTAGGAATAACCCATGTCCGACTTTTCTCAAAGAAAACATTCATTTGATGCGGCTACAACTATTACTATTCCCGTAAGTATTCTGAAATGTGTGCCATAATTTATTGTGTGTTAATGACCTCGATAATTAATCGTCAATGCACGGATTTTCGTGATTTCTATTAGTATTAGATAACTTATTTATCTGAACGACTTGAATAACTAGCATTTTGCATTTCTTCTGTACTTTCTAGCAATTGTGTGGTTACCCGGTCGACAAATATCATGCACCCAGTGCTGTGAATGCAATAAGATTAAGTGAATCTTTTTAAACATATGGTCATGCACTCTGATTATTTTTTAGTTCTGTTAAAATCATTTGAGTGTGTTTGGTGTAATTAATAAACAGTCCATCTAGCTGTCCATCAATACGAGCAGATGGGGGGGTTAACCGAGCCACAACAACGCGTGACCGAATACGGCTAGTATTTTTATGCCAGAGAGTTGTTAAAAAATGTATATGCTCGTTTACGGTAGTTAGAATGATTTAGCAACCGTCTTATTTACGTTCGCTTATAATGATTTTTTTATTTCCATCCTTCGCTGTCTCCAGTGCTTGTGTAAATATAACGTATGCTTTTGTAACATCCACAAGCTGAACATATCCCTGAAACGCGGTATTTTACGAGATTCATTTTCAATTCAACCATCATATAACACGTCAGTTTGCTTACCTTTACTTGCACTTTAGGACAGTGGCTGTTATTAATTGTTTTAATACGAAACGGGCCTTAACGTAGTTATGTCGTTCCGAGGAGATTTCGCGGTCTTCTTTGCATTGCTCCACTGGTTCCGTTTCCTTGAGTTTGAACCATTATTCGGCTGCTGAATCACTGGCTTGTTTTTCTTTGACGCCAATTTTAGTGGTTTCCTTCTGCTAGGGTCTGCACCACTAACTTCATACACAGACGTGTTTTTATTTTTTGTTAACTGTTGTCTCGTACGTGGCTATAAATGTTCTTTATTCGATTACTATACTGATTTAAATTATTATCAATATCATGATTAGTATTTGCACGCGTGAAGACGATGAAACTGTCTCCGTGTCTAAAATATCGATAGGTTTTGTTCATCAACTTCCGAACTATAAGCTGTCGCATTTTTTTCGATCGGACCAACAACCAATAAGCGCATGGCTTTCGCGGAATGTTGAGGAAACCGTTTCATCCGTGGCTTCGCCTGCACGGTTTAAATGCTCAAATGTTCAACGTGGTATTTGTGCTGTAGCTTATTTGCCTTTCTTTCAGTGTGTTGCTATTTTTCCAACAAGGCAAACTGAGCGCGAACAAAAAAACGTGTTGACTGAAGGGGGGTTATGCCTTATACGTTTGCCCTATCAGAAGCGTACAGTTTCTCCCTCTACGGAGCGGTTTGCGGGGCTGGGAAGGAGTTGCGACTGTGGGTTTGAGGGGGGGGTTGCGGAAAAGTGAAGGGGGAGGTTAATGTCGACGAAAAGACTACTGTTTGCAGTGAGATTTTGGCCGGTTTTCTCCACCTCGAACCAGGAAAACCCCGCCTCTATCCCGATAACAACTAGAGCCGTTTGTTTGTGTACCCATTTGCCGACCAAATGTCACATTCATTTGCCGGGTAGCGTGCCTTCTCCCACCCTTTCGCCCTTTCTCTGATTTTGCACAACCGGCGATTCGCGCATGGTCGTTCACGGCGTCACATGTTTCCGCGCGAAATTTTACGCACATTTGTAGGGCTCGCTAGAACAACACGAATTGTCGCCTGCCACGCCTTTTCCCTCTCACTCTCTCGATTATCATTCATACGTTTTCAACCTCCTCCCCGAAGCAGCTTTATTCCTTCCCACTCAGAGCGTTGCCGATATTGTTCAGGTGCCCTTCCCGGTGCCAATCGAAGTGGGGGCTACATCGCGCGAAACGTAGCCAACTCACAAGTGCCCCATGTGGAACTCGGATGATGCAGTCAGTTACCGCCACCACAACAGCCTCCGAGTCGCTGGTTTACCGGCGCTACACCAGGCCTTGTCCATAGTGGGGGTCTTTCGATCGATGCATTTATCATGATGACTTGAGCATGCTTCTTTGTGGTCTTGTCTCCGTAGGACATAAGCAATTCTGGACCGTCGTGTGCGCTGTATCTCCACCCGGCGCGACAGCCTCCGGAGACTCCTCCAGGAGTTCCCTCGGGCCGAATAAGCCGATTGGTTTCCAAAGTTAACACGCTTTCATTGGTGGTAAGTATGATGTCGTTTATTTTTTACATTTTGCTTTATTTTAAAGCCACGTAATTACCCCAAACCACGTATTCGAAGCGACATGTAACCATGTACATCTGAGTTTGAATATATGGTGCTGGGGGATTGGCGGCCTCCTCGATGTAACCCCGACGACACACTCCACGTGTTTCATCGGCATTCTCGAAACATTGTTCGAGCGTGTTTATGCGATCCTATGTTTTTCGTCGTCCTCTTTCAGTTAGTTTAAACATTTATTTCAATTAGTATCGCTTTTTGTTCATTTCATCGCGTAAAAGGACCACAGCAAAATCGCCCGATCCTCCCCAAACCTACCCTCGCCCACTCTAGACGGCAACATGGTTCTCGCCAAGTCTTTCACAACCTCTTGTTTTGCTGCTGCCGCTGCTGCCGGTCTGGGCGACGCGCCCTGGTATCGATTTTGTCGACCCGCGGCACCAAATCCACAGCCTCCCCTTGGAGATTCGCGTTCCGGGCCCCCAGAGACTTCGGCCTCGTCGTCTGCTCCTCCGGCATCTCCCTCTTGCGCAAAAGCAGACACCTTCGTTGACCAGGAGAACCTAACTATTGCACCGCTGGACCGACCCCTTCTGGAATCCCCCTCCATTGGACAGCCCCTCACACAGGTCTCGAACATCCTGCAAAGTCCCATAATGTTTGGAGGTGAGCGATGCGGTTGTTTCTTTCTGGGTTGTTCTGGGTCGAACATGAATACCCATGGAGTCTGTCAAAAATCCTTTATTTCCGCAAATAAATAGGTTCTTACTCGTTAAGTTTATTTGATTTAATAAATGGTTACTCCGATTGGTCGAGACGAAAAGCGATCTGCTCTTCACCTCGGAGCATCGTAGTTCAACAATTACTATTCATTAATTCTTCCGACCTCAGTTCGACGAAGGCATTTCTCCTTTTGACTGCATCTAGACGATGGGCCGCCACTTTCTGTCGATGCCCAGGTCTGGGCTGCCATGCCTCTGTCGGACTTGCGCGATGTAATTTCCCAATCCTGATGCTGGTGCCAGCTCGCGTATTTTCTGTCATGCCAAAGGTGGAGGCGTGTGGTTCTCTATCTACGTCGCATATTATTTGGCCCAGTGCCAGAAAATAGTTAGACAGCCAGACAGATCTCTGTAAGCTAAGCGTGCACATTAATGTGGACAAAGATCACGTTAAATTAAGTGTACGTCCTCGACCTTGGGTAAAAGCAATTGTATTTTCCCTAACTCATTAACGTCCCTTGCAATTTCGGTCATACATGACGGGTCAATCATCGACTTGGACGCCTGTTTCAACTTTAGATTTCAACTGCTTTGAATAACGTTTTTTGCTGGATCGATCGGGCAAATGCACTTTATGCGGTTCGGGTTTTCATGCGGACGCATACTTTTTGTCAGATATTTGTTTAAATCGTTATGCGTATCGTTGCGTAACTACCCATATAGTGGATGGAGTTTTTGTCGTGGTACCGTCATCCTGAAACACCTTTTTTTGGTTCTGTTGCGTGAAACCGCAATTCCGCGAGGTTTATTAACACTTGAGCACACCCTTCCAATGCGGTTTTCTACTTAATGCTCTAACAGCAAATGCGTTTCTACTCCAATTAGGAGGGGAATTATTTCGCAACAATTCTAACCATTATTCAGAATTTTGTCGCATGCCAACATCTGCTGCCAATATCTATTCACTTGACCATGTGGGTTTGCGGGGGTGGACCTTGGCGTAATCTTGCAAATGTTATTTCGTTTGACCGCGAAAAGCACATCATTTGGACCTCGTTCTGTGTGATTTATTGTTAGAGACAACGCAAAATGATAAAGGTAAAATTATTCGGTTAATGTGCAGTTATTTACATTAAACGCTAGGAAGGCCTTTTTGGGAACATGATGCCTCCTACACCATTTTGTGTCTGTTTTGGCACACAGACTCGCATTCATTTTAGTTCCTTCAATAGCACCCGGGGTACTGGATTCCATTAAGTCCAATCGAGGGCCTCCCAATTTACCCATTGGCTGCATCAGTTATCCGACCAGGTTATCGATGCTTGGTTGGTTGGCTCACTGCCAATCGCAAGCGTGACAGTTTGTGCGTCATTGGGGGCCCTGGATGTGTCTAATTGGACGCCCCCTGCATGGCAATGCCCCTCCGCTCTCAACACCATCACAGCATCCGGATTTTGTCGACGGACCTTTTCGGCCTAGTGGAAAATAAAATACCACGCAGAAAAAAAATGTTGTCGTTGCTTCTTAACAGCTTGTGACTTTGCTGAGCAGTAATGTAGTGCTCGACGCCAGTTTGAAAAGTAGGGTTAAAGGCACGAAGAGCCATTTTTAATGCTCTGGCTGACAGGAACGAAAAAATAGTGACAACAGTAAAAGTTACCTTTTTGCAAGGAATTTGGCAGGCCCATTTAATTTTCCGCCATGGCAATTGTACGCTCTACGTGCATTGCACTTCATGCGGATTTCTAAATTCAGCGTAAAATAATTTGCCTAAAATAATTTTACTTAATTTTCATCCACCGGTTATGGTTCCCTTGTGTAGTGAAGCAAATTACGGATATTGCGCTCGTTTCTTTCCTTCAAATAGCGTTTTTTGTAAGTTCCTGGTGGGTAAGCACGGATTCCCGCCTTGGGATGCAACAAACATCTTTCAATTTATCACACTTGTGTCTGCTGTTATTGATATTCTCAAAAGTGATTCGATGGTTCTACTTCGAATTCGCTCTGGGTACATTTGTATCTGATCCCACAAGTGTTTTTGTTATTATTGTTTCGTGTCCGCAGATTACAAACTTTCCGCATAACCTTTGTCGTAACTTTCTGCTTTGTTGTGAAACCTTTCGATCCGCGACACGGCCCCCCACCATCATGATGATGACTCAGCGCTTGTTCCGGTCGGCCGGTCAGACGCTAGGGATATGCGGAGACATATGTGGAGAGAATTTTAGTGGGTCCTGCCCATTTCTTGGCAAGTAGCCAAGTGCGGACGTGTGGGATTGGCGTGCGTGCGTGCACGCAGCCTATACCCTCCCCACCTCCCACACATCTTATGTTACGCTTGTTTATGCTGTGTTATTGGGACATGTTGAGTAGGTTGCAGATAAAACGGGAAAACAAATATATTGCCCCCAGTCTTCCGATGACTACTAACGGTAGGCAGTTGGGAAAATATAAAAAAAATGTCGGGTATCAAATGACGGAGCTAGGAAGGTTGAAGCAGGAATTTCATTTGGATAGATGACACATTGGGGTTTCAATTTGGCTCGTCTAAGGGATGACAAGAAGGCACGAGGGTCTATGCTAGGAGAAATTTTCTCTGTGGCTATTCTTAGGAATCAACAGATTCAATATTATCATGACTGCCCACGCATTCGAGTATCAGCTCAACAATCAGTATCTCCTAGCCCCCATTCACGAGTTCTTAAGTTCGACGGACTTTCTTCTTTTCAGAGCGCCTACCCATGTGGTCTGTGCTTCGGAGACCAGATAGCAACCCGATTCCACACCGTCCCCCGAACTTCGACCAAAATATGACCTCAGCCACCTCATACTCCTCCTCTTCTGCCTCCTCTCCCCGAGAGTCACCACAGACACCACCGGTCTTCATATTTGGTCGTCGAAACTCTTGTTTCACTAGCCTGGCCGCACCCGGCATCACACGACCCACTGTTATGAAATGGACTCCAATCGATATCCGCACGTCTGAGGCCCATGCTCACAAACGGTACCTTTTGTCATTTAAGTAGTAATATTTTCTATCGTTTCGCCAAATAACTTAACTGTTGTATTGTTTTTACAACGCTAGCAATGGCAGACAGATTTGTGAAGAATTATCAGCGAAAAGGATCCGTGTGCATTCTCTAGTCCCGAGTGAACACAGCGCATTTCTTCCAGTTCTCCATAGCAACAGCAACATAGCAACTGACCCCGGTCTTCTCTTGTCAGGGGACTCTGACATGCCCTCCTGTTCCATTTGATAAATTTGGTGTTTGACGCGAGCGACAGTCTTTGAACACTCGCGCAATAATCTACCTTGTCAGTGACCCACAACCCTACTTTTCTATTTATTAGTAGTAACGCTACAACTGCGGTTAATTTCTCTGTGGTAGGATTTTTTACCTTCGTGGACGAATCGGAAGTTCGGCTGGTGTTTTTTTCTGTGGTTTTTTGTACATTACGACCTTTAAGCTAACTTTTCAGCTTCATCCCATGTCTTGTGTCTCCCTTCCTCAATATTTGTCGTTGTTGAGGATTAAATTGATAATCAAGATTCGTCGCATTTTGATTTACAATTACCCGGTAAAAGGCCCGATATAATGCTTGAGAACACATTTATATTTCAAATAGAATCAACAATGAAATCCCCTTCGTCAGTTAAAGCTGTTTAAAAGCATTCTGGAAGATTATCAATTGGCCATTTTGATGCGAAACATATCTCTCTATCGATGAATTGTCTATGGCCAGAGGGCATCCACATGGCATCAAATGTAGGGCATTTGATCCTCTGTAGGCTTTCAACAATGATTTAGTTTTCTCGTGGATTATCAATGAACTTCACCTGAGTTGTTCTCTCACTTCCTGTCCAATATTAAGTGACCTCTCAAAGTAGATCTCTTCGACCAATCCGAAGGCTATACCATTTTATTCCAACATCAAAAGCTGCATTTCATAGCTTGGTCATTCCTTATTTTTCGCCATCTCTTGTTTCAGAAGATGAGGTGATGCAACATGCAAGAAACGCTTAAACGTGCAGTAGTGTTTGTTTTAATGTCGAAAGTTTCGTTCGTCGTTACCCCATTAAAGATATTAACGCAGTCACACGGAAAACATTTGTAATATATTATTTACCATTAATTAACAGATGGTAATTTGCCATTCAAGGGGATTTATATTTTAAATTAAAAAAAACTAAAATTTCAAAGAACCTGTATTATCAGGCTGATGTACATTGGCTGTCTTCGTAAAACAAAATCTATACAACTTGATAGGTGGTAAGACGTCAATGCCATATGGTTAGTACATCGGAAAAGCGCACAAGACACGAGTTATGTCAATCAAACGACTTCGTTTGCGCCTCGGTAGTCACGTTAGCTTCAGCTACGTCAATAACACCTGGGGTACTGGATTCCATTAAGTCCAATCGAGGGCCTCCCAATTTACCCATTGGCTGCATCAGTTATCCGACCAGGGTATCGATGCTTGGTTGGTTGGCTCACTGCCAATCGCAAGCGTGACAGTTTGTGCGTCATCGGGGACCCTGGATGTGTCTAATTGGACGCCCCCTGCATGGCAATGCCCCTCCGCTTTCAACACAATAACAGCATCCGGATTTTGTCGACGCACCTTTTCGGCCTAGTGGAAAATAAAATACCACGCAGAAAAAAAATGTTGTCGTTGCTTCTTAACAGCTTGTGACTTTGCTGAGCAGTAATGTAGTGCTCGACGCCACTTTGAAAAGTAGGGTTTAAGGCACGAAGAGCCATTTTTAATGCTCTGGCTGACAGGAACGAAAAAATAGTGACAGCAGTAAAAGTTACCTTTTTGCAAGGAATTTGGCAGGCCCATTCAATTTTCAGCCATGGCAATTGTACGCTCTACGTGCATTGCACTTCATGCGGATTTCTAAATTCAGCGTAAAATAATTTGCCTAAAATTCTTTTACTTAAGGCACGATGAGCCATTCTCAATACTCTGGCAAGAACAAAAAAATGGCGACAGCAGTAGCAATTGTACATTCTACATGCATTGTCATTCAGCAAGACTTCTGAAAATGACATCGCATCCTGCGTCCGACAATCCTTGTTTACTACTCATTGGTACAACTGCGTTAACTTTTCTGTGGTCGTATTTTTCATATTTGTGGACGAAACGGAGATTCGAATTCTTTTTTCTCCTGTTTTTTTGTAAATTACCAGATTTAATCGAGTATAACTCACCAATTAAATGACTTTTGCTGCCAGGCTCAGCGGCAGAGGCGAATGAGTGAAACACACGTTCCCTGTTCGTCTTATGACAATTGGTTAGACTGGCGAGATGCTACTGTAACAATCTGTGGAATAACAGGGACCGCCTAAAAATACAGAACGCGAGGTGCAACAGCTCAAACGGCGAGCCCATGTCTGGTTTTCAAGGAATAAGACAGCCTCTGTGACGTATCAAAATTCGGGACGACATGAGGCACCAAACAACGGCTATTGAACAGCTATTCAATGGAGCTTTAGAAGTTCGTACACGTTTTCACTCGTGCTGACTGATGGGCGTCGAACGGTTTTATTTAAGCTAGCATACATTTTAGTTATATATTGCGAGCATGAGAAGAGAGCGTTGGCAAGGAACAAAGTAGTGCCGATCGCTAAAGACATCCAATGTCACAGGTTTCCGGTTTTAGGCTACAGCCAAGCTCCTGTTTCCCATAATCTAGACCGATAACCAAAGGCGGGTGGTGCTGGTTCTCAAGTGCTTTTTGGTGGCCGGCTATGTCCTCGTAGAGAAAGAGCGGACTTCAGAGATGTTTCGATGAAGATTCTTGGGAACCCCAGCACCCCCGAAGAGGTCGAAGAAGTTGCCGCTGTATCCGCCAACACTTAACCGAACCACAGGGATCAAACAGAGAACGAAGGCTGGTAAAATACGGAATGATTTACGCGGCTTCAACCACACGGCATGGTTCAACTTATGATCGCGATCACTTTCGTCAGATACATATCGACAGGACTGCCACACTTTTGTTTATTGAAACGACGAGACATAAAATTTAAAAAAATCTGAATTTTCTTCCCTAGATCCAATGGCTTCGGCATGCTTTATTGAAGGTACTTTTTGGCATCCGCTTCCACGTTAGATGGAACCACATTTCCCTTTAATTTTAGTTGACCGGGAGATTTTAAAGCATGTGTCTTGTAACATCACAGCTGTCGATTCTTTGTGAATAAAATGGTATCAGTATTGCTAATTTCACCACTTTGTCCTTACTATAAATCCTTGTTAAACGGTGTCACTTTGATTACTGTGAAATAATAACAAAATATATCATGTTCTGATGCACAGCACGAGCCAATAGGCGGTAACCATCTTTCCTTCCTTGGTACGTAATTCAATACGATGGTATTTACGACCCTCTGGTCCATTGAGAGTCAGGTAACTCACTCTATCCCAACCCTTCGAAACCGCAGCAGCTCTGCCTCGTGGCATCTCACGTTAACCGATAAGAACCTACAGTGACATCGCCCCTTCCTCCAAACCATGTATCAGTGGGGAAGTTATCCGGAGTAAGGATTTGCCAATTTTCGCCCAAAGCTCTTATTGTGTTCCAACTTCTTCATCTATCTATCATTCTTTCGTAAGTACACTTAAACGAGTACACGTGTACCTATTACCCGCAGAAAGGACCCCCCGTTTCTCTCAAAGCTCCACGTGTACGCAAATTTCTCCGTTTATCAGTTTCATCATTGCATTTTCTTTAGAAAGTGCACTTTAATTTTGCGCCTTCCTTTCGTCAACCTTTCGGTCACTTTTCAGTCGTTTGGGGACAACCTCTGGTTGAATACACATTATCAACTCACAGCCCCCTTTTTTACTCGATAACGTACTCCACTGGACATTAAAATATGAATGACACCTTATATGGAATCACAAAATATTTTGGTGTTTGCAACTGACTGAGATAAAGATCTCACCGACAAACCGATCCTATACCGGCGTTTAAAGGGCGCGCATTATTGAAAAGGCCTTTCAATGGCCGCCATTACGCGTTTGTCAAAATGTGTACACTTCAAGGGTTTTATTTGCCTTTCTTGCAAATTTACCTCGTTTTTATTTCGTTCATTCTTGTTCGATTATTTTACACCTGCTATGTACAATCGCAACTTCTCATATCATTTTTGTCTGTTGTAACATTTAATGCTGAAAGTTCTGGTCCTCGTGAACTTAATAAAGCGAATACCATCATTATTATTATTATTATTATTATTATTAACTCTTCGATGGACCTCTAAAATAAACGCTGCTATGTTCGTTGGCTTCTTTCCCAATAATTTACCGAACGTGTTTATTTTCTCAGTTTCTGGTCGAATTCGCAAGCACTTTTAAGTTGGGTGTATCCTCATTGGACAATTCACAGGGCCGAGCTTCTTTTTTCAAATTCAAATAACATACCAAAATTAAATCGTATGGAATAATCATCTATTTATATATATTATGAACGATAATTCATATATTGCAAATTTCAACCGCGTTCAGGGTTACTGGTGGAATTAACGAATTGTCGATGCTGCCGATGAAAGCATGTCTTCGATTCTTGAAACAACTGAACCTTGCAAGGCTTAAGAGTGAATTCCTTACGCAAATTTTGTCATGCAGTGATGCAAATGTGTCAAATTTCCATGAAAGCCGCTAAATTACCAAGTTTTTATCTTCTTCAATGCTTTCCCACACAGCAGTGATATTTTAAGTTAAACGGAAGGGACTATTATACACCAATAGAATCGACTCCATTTTCTATGCCTCATGTATCCTTAAGAAATTGTTATTGGAAATACGAAATTAAAACGGATACTACCGAAACCCCAAATTTTGTCAACACATATTTTATAATTCTCAGATGCTTTGACATTCCCTAAAGAGCACCAATGTAGCGTGCATACCTTTTTCATGCTAACTTATTCAGCAGAATGTTTCAAAAACATTTGACATCTTTTCAAACCAGTTCGTGGTCTTTGCCTATTTGATTAACTTACAGTTATATTTTAGCGATAAGTTTAAAACTCGAAATTAAATTTGTAAAATTTATCTGAAAACATTTTAAACATTTTTCAATGCTTTTTATGATATTAGCATGTTATCATTTAGTTGTTCCCCGCTCCATAGGATATGTGAAAATATGTTAAATTCCTGAACAACAGGGCTTTGAAGTTTTTTGCAATTTTGGTTTCTCTAATTTCACGATGTTGGCCAATCGGTAGTCCTCTCGGGATTTCAGTGTCCTAAACGTGGTTACCAAAAAATAGGCAAACCCACTGAATAAGTTCCATAAAAGCATCGCGGACTTTCTCACCAGTCTTGGCACTTACTTCATAGAAAATGGCTCCATTTTGCTAGGCCTAATAAGTAAATTGAACATGAGGTTACCTTTGCGAAGATCCGAGCAGTCTCCGGGTTTACTTTTGGACCGGCCAAATCCATTTTATTTGCAAGGATCAGCACGGGAACGTCAGATCCCACAGCATCGTGGATGGAGATCATCCATCCTCTTAAATCCAAATAACTCATTTCGTCCGTTGCGGCATAGGCCAACACAATGCCATCCGCTTTTCGATAATACTGTTTGGTGATACTTCGAAATCTTTATAAAAAGGAAAATATGTATTTAATATATACTAATATTAATTAAGTAGCAATTCTAAAACCTCTTACCGTTCCTGGCCCGCAGTATCCCAGATTTGGAGAACAATTTTGACGCCGTCTGAACAGTTGACTGTCTTGATATTCACGTCCACGCCAACTGTAGCAGAACTTGCCTTATTGAAGACGCCTTTAACAAACTGTTTGATTATGCTGGTTTTTCCAACGCCAGAATTGCCGATCCCAATTACGTTGAAAACACGTGTTTGACTGTCAGTCGCCTAGCAAGATGCAATGATTAGCATTTGGAAAACGCACACAAATATATACTTCATCGGTTTGATCCATAGACCCGTCGGGCGAGGGCAGATCATCTCTGTAAAAAAAGTTAGTTGAGGTTTCGTTTTTGGTCGTGTATCCAATTTCATCTAAACGATCAGCCTAAAGACTCTCTCAATCGCAGGACGAGCATTACCAAATAAAAACACATCGAATTACCGTTCCCTCGTGCAGTCCATCTGGTCTCCATCTTCTTCTAACGTTGAAGTGAAACTAGGAGCGCTAAAGTACGGGAAAACTGTTGTAATATATTGAAGTCATCGTATCAACTGAATATGGCCTGGAAGATAGCTTCAAAGTGGCCGTGATAGAACCCTGACCGGCTCGCTTGTAACCAAGCAAAGCGAAAACGCAACACTCCAATGAGAAAGCTTAAATCTCTCTTTTGAGTATCGCGAATAATACAGTCGTCCGTCCCATTGTAACTATGGCTGTTTTACCATCTATTTTTACCATTTCAAAGTGACAACTTACTATATGCTGTGAGGAGCAAAATAGGCATCCATGACAGAACCGCGACGACTAGACGCAGCTTGGATGGTCGGTGCTACGGGAGAGCTTTGGGAGGTGGAGCCGAAGCGGATCTCGCGACCCATGAACTCCAGGCCCAGGCCGCCAAGGGATTCGCCGCCAGTTTCGTTCTTCTCGTTGAAGCGACTGAGTTTTACCAGACTCTCGTCTCGCTCGTCTCTCAGTTTGTGGTTCTCTGTTCTGTGAAAACAAACACAGCAAAAGTTCTATCTAGATCACTGCTACTTCTGAACCCTGATTTCCTTAATTCTGCAAACGTTTCAGATTCATAGTTTGGCTCCGAAGAGTTAGAGGAGGGGGGGGGGACCCGTTTTCTATACGAGATTTTACAAAACATGTAGCAGGAACTAGCTCGACTGAGTAAGGCGTCGTAGGGGTAGAAGTCGTGGAATACCCTCTACGGGCGCCTCGAGTACAATCTGTTAGCCGTGTTGTGACAGGTTAATATTTAATCCTACAAATTTAGAGATCTAATCAATTGCAATTATTAATCCGAGAGTTCATCGATGAACCTTTGACGGGCAATACAACCCAATAAGAACCTAGGAAATAATGGGTTCAATTAATTCATCACCGAACCTCAGTTCTTCCAGCTGCCGAACCAGTGCCTCCCGCTCCAGCGCGATCCCCTCACTCAATTCCATGGCTGCACGGGCTCGAACGCGCCTCTCGTCGCGAGCCTTTCTGCTCAGCACCGTGATGTAGTCCTGGCATTCGTGCAGCGACTTCTCCGCACCGTCCAGCCGATACTCGAGATCTCCGCACTCCCTCACCAGTTCCTCCTTGCGCTCCTTGGCCTCTGCGTAGACGGCGTTGATTTGTGTCAACCGCTTTTGCGTCTGGAAGGCAGGCAAAACAACGATGGGCTTGTCTAGCAGAGGGCAGCGGGAGGTGAGGGTGGAACCGTGTCTGCCAATGTCGTCATCACGAACGGGCACATAAATACTGCTCGTTTTTTAATTTAGAGCAGACAATGCAATGGGAAAAATAATTCTCTCGTTTTCTATTAAAACAATTAATTGCTCGATCCTTACGATTCAGGCAATTATAGATCTGAAAAAAAACAGTTTTCGGGGGTAGTGATTTCTATTAGTTCTCACGTGTTTATGCTTAAAGTACTGACAGAACCCCGTTTGGCTGGAAAGCCACTTCGGGTCACCCACGTCTTTTACCATCGATTGGCCGACATTGACGCCAATAAGCACTACCCACCGAATAAATACTGAATGAATTCCGTCCATAGATTAGGTGGGCATCACGGGTTATAACATCGCTGTGCGGGGGGCTATTTGACGGTCACCACCATAAAAAATTATATTTGACAATTTTTGGAAAATCGTTGTATTTAAAATCTTAATCGGTTTTTTTATATCTAATTAGCACATAAATTTACTCTTGTTTTAATTCATCAGTTTTCATGGATTTAAACTTTACAAAAGGAAAATACTCACGAAAACCGCCTACCGAATACTGCAATCAAACACTACATTACTCTGCCGCATCCTTTCTCAACTGTGTGATGATGGCGTTGAATAATGGTTGATTAAATGGCTTCAACACTATTTTTCTAATCGACGTCAACATGTAAGAGTCGGAAATGAAGCCTCCACCTCTTTGCCAAATAATTGCGGTGTGCTATCTCCTTTATTTTTTAACTATTGCACGTCTAGCCTTCGATCGCATAACGACGTGATACTAATAAAATACGTAGACGATTTGACTTTATGCCATGCCTGGAAGACGACTAGTGATTCTCAACAGCTCAGGCAGGCAGTCACTGAGGTACTGGAGTGGTCTTCTGAGAATGGTCTTCTGTTGAATGCATCAAAATGCATCTCAATTACATCTCCCATGAGAGCCGATGTTGACACTCCATAATTTCGCTTCGAGCTCAAAATCGAAATTCATCGGCGTTATTTTTAACAGTCGGTTACCATGGAGTGATTGTGTGAATGCTGTCTTTGGGAAATGCCGTCGCCTTTACTTCCTAGTTCGCCGGTTCAGGAGACTTGGATTGAGCTCTAACCATATTAAAACGTTTGTCCACGTCTGCATAATTCCCATGATTGTATATTGTCCCCCAGTAATTTTTCCGGCATTAAATGTTCGGACTTTTCAACCCTCCGTAGGCTTTTTAAAATAATATCGTTCGACAACACTTCACTAGTTGTCCAAGCGTAAATATCTTCGACCAATGCATAGTTTGTAGCGTTTAATACCTATAAAAACGGCGGCAAATCGCAATTCAGTCATTCCTGATTTGTCCCGATTTTTAATTTCAGCAGAGCAGGTGAATCAGGAACTAAAAGACAATTTTCGTATCTAGTATTGTCATACAGTCTTGTTCAATGCTGAACGTTTTGATCCTCGTGACCTAAATAAAGTACTTACAATTAAAAAAACATGATTACGTAGGCAGCAAAGATTAGAGAATCGCGTCAGGGTAAGAGTTAAAAATTAAAATTTTGGGCTATGAACATTTTTCGTGCAATAATTTACGCCTAAATTGACGCGATCAGACACATTCAAAAATTCCATCATATTTGTGTGAAAATCACTTAGTTGAGGATAAACCGCCCTCGGGAATATTTGTTACAGGAGGCGTCCCCAGTGCCACCCGAAGTGGCCTGACCCGGGTATCTCACCAACAGAGCGAAGATGCTGAACGCTAAACCATCGGCCTTTGTAGCAGCGTGGTTTGAATCCCATTTAAATATTTCAATAAATAACACACCTCCACCAATTAAACTACTCAGTGTTGTGGACCTAGTCGAAATGTTTATCTTGCTGGTGTGTGCACCATTTCTAAGATGTCTGAAGAATTTAATAGGCGAAAGAGAAATGTCTGACGTGGTTGCCACGGGAACCACGCGTTGTCGGTCTAAAGTAAGAAATCTGACAGACTAAAATTTATTTTAGCAGACATATATATGAAAGATAGGAAAGATGATTCACGTAATATTAGTCAGTTATCTTACATTTTCAGAACCGTTAATACGGCAGAAGAAAGGGTGTTGGAGGCACAAAAATATTGCGTGAAATGTCAAGATGTACCAGAAACAACCTAATACGTCTAGGATTATTTTATAAATTTGGTTCCCGTGAAATTTATTTTCCAGATTATTCCAGATAAGGAAGCCCATAAGATGTCAATGTCGAATTACTCGGCAGTATGATCTGGCCAAATCCGACATTAATTGCTGCAGATTTGGTTTAAATAAGAAAATTTATTTGAATCGCATTAACGGATTGGCTTGGGCCAATGTAATAAAGAAAATGCAAAGAAATCTTGTTTAAAAATAGCTTAATTTCCACGTTACTTCCAATTATTAATCAATTCGTGGCTGTTCTTATTGGCTGGCGAAGGCCATGAAATTGACTTACTTCATCGTGATGTTTGATTATCTCTTGCAAAGCGCCTTCTTTTTCACGGAGCTGTGACTCGAGCATATTACGGAGCTCGCGTTCACGCACTTTCTCCTAAAATGTGAGTGAAATGGTGCAATCAGAGACGACGGTGATGTCTGTGTCGAGTCTGGTCCGCAAGGTTGGCAAAAGGGTCGCCATACCTGAGTAATTATCCTGTCCCTTTCTTGCCGTATTTGACTTTCAGTTTCTTCATACAATCGCTGAACCTCCTTTTCGTGAACTGCCACCCTCCTGAAAGCGGAACCAGATGTTTACTACAAATACCATTTAATCATAACAATAATAATTAAACCTGTTTCATTGAGGCTAGGACCAAACCCTTCGGCATGAATACATTGTTTGACTGGTAATTATTTTATTAATGTCCCAAGGACCAAAATTTTCAGCGTTAAAAAGAGAAAATGTTGTCTCTGAGTTCCTTTTTCTAATGTTCGGGAGGAAGAAGGAACGACCTAGTTGGAAATTAAACGGTAATGTCTTCGGATTGGTCGAAGAGATCTGCATTTGTCAGGTTGAAATTGAGGCGATGGGAGAGGTAATGAGGGAACAAGTAATTGGAGTGCACAGATAGTCCTCTAGAAAACTCCATTATTTTAAATAGCCTACGAAGGGTATTTAAAATTTTATAAGGGGCGATAGAGGTATCCGCAAAGGCCATGGTTCAGTTGGAGATCTCACAAGTCGCCTGAAACGGCGAACTAAGAGGACGGGAAAATAACGCACAGGAAGTTTGATTTTGAACTGGGGGCGAAATTATGGAACGAATAAACAAATATCCTGGTTGAGGTTATTTTGATAGAGAATTCTAGGGGTCCAAAACAATGCTCAAAACGAAACAGCAGTAATGGCTATTGGACAGTGCTTCGTATTATCGCGAAAAATAACACCCGAGAAGACGTTTGAAATACATTTCAATAAGCAAGAGGGCATTTTCTATCAGAGATGTTCTTAATAATTTCTATAGTTTTAATGATAATTCCGTGTGCATCATTGATAATTTCTGTTTTATTTATTGAGGCGTTTTTATAAAATAAAAGTAAACCAACTGTTTTAATGTCGATTCCAGTACTTCAAATTCCTGTTTTGAACACACAAGTTCATCTCCAATGCTGGTCAAAACTGTCTCGAAGTCCGTTAAAAGTGCCGGATTTTCCCTCCGCAGTTTGTACCAAACCGCCCGAATGGATTCCAGACTACAACACAACAAATCTGCAGTGTTAATGTTTCGGTAAATCAATTTGTTGCTTGTATTTATATTTAAGTGCAAGTGGAAATATACGGAGAGATACTTTTTATCATTGTCTGATTTTATCCAAATGTATTTACGAAGGGGATTTACGAAAACAGATGAATTGAAAAGGCCACGAAGCTTAAAATTATTTGATGCATTTGGCATCGTAATTTTTTCGTTTATACGATTCTCGAAGATGGAACTTACTCCTGAAAAGCATTACTAGATCCGATGCTCTGAAACGACAGTAGGAAGGAGTCGTCGTTATCTAGTGATGTGTCCTGTCGCTCAAAGTGGCTTCTCGTGGCAGGGCTCTCTTCTGCTAGTTGACACGCTCCAAGATATGGACCTGGGGAAGAGCACAACGAACAGTAATATATGGTCCACATTTTGTTCATTATCTTGCGTTTTGCAGCTAATCGAAGCCCCCAAGTCAGAAAGACCCGATTACCAAAAACAGGGGTTCACGATTCATAAAATTGAAACGGCAATTCGTTTGTTATGCGCCGTCATGCAACCCTTAACCACGACATGGGGTCACTGCGTGGAGCGGTATAGTCAATTCCCTCATCCAGCCTCCAAGTCGACAAATCTCAGGCACAAGAGGCGTCACCAGGATTTTTTTGTTGGCCTGACATGGGAGTCGACCCAGGGTCTCTCACGAACAGCGTGAGAATGCTGACCGCTACACCATCGGGTCACAGGTCCAATGGAAAAGCCACTGCTTGAAAACGTAGACTGCCCTTTGGTTCAACAACACCTCAAGAGTACAATACGCGTTCTTTAATTCGACTGATTAATTTAAAATTTCGATTGTCAGACTTGCTGTTGTATTTCTATGATACACACAAAACAGGGCCTCTTTAATCGACCGTTCGGTATAAATTCCATAGCCTCATTGCATTTGATAAAATACATCCTTACCTAAGCTACACCATTGGTGACGATTCAATGTTGAACAAATGCGTGGCTTAAATAAACAGGCTTCCGTTTTTTACTGAACTTTTATTGTGCTTGCATATCAGATCGCAGGTTTGCCTATCGACTTAAATGCACAGTTGTAACCAAAAACGATATTCCAACGGGACGGCCATCTTTTGTGTAGCATCTACGAAGCTGACGAATTAGACATGACCCTGGGAATCGAATATCACTAAACGAGGGAACATTCGCGGAGAAGAAAGACACCTTGATAATTCCGCAATTAATCGACCCAGTGCAGGTCAAGACGTCAAACACCACCATCAGTTCAGGCGGATATGAAGGACTGGACTTTGAAGTTGGTTTACGATCCGGGAAGCCAAAGAGCAAGATGTATTAAAAGACTTTCGCCGTGGACGTTTGTGTGAATAACACCTACTAGCGAAAGCAGCGTTTAGTGAAATTCGAATGAGGGTCTGAGCGGTACAGGATGCATAGCGTGATCGAGTGCATGTTATAAGGCAACATGGATCCAGGTGGTCGAACGGAATCGCTTTTCTGACCGTTAAATTGGGACTGCTAAGGCCAGAAGAGCACGCTTAAGGACAAATTGTCACAAAATTGGGAGGTTACAAAGAGCTAAACAAATATTTGGCTCAAAAACAGATGACACTCAACTTTTGCCGTGGACAATTGATCGGCTGGTTTTGGAGGCTAATACATTCGAATGAACAGTCCTGAGTACGAACGGTCGATTAAATTAATGAGATCGGACAGAATATATTAAAGATAGACTTGCAGTGGTTTAGGTCTCTTAGGATAGGGGGGTTGCATACGATCAACACGAGTTCTTCGAACCAATCTGCCATCTCATTATAACTACGATGAATTATCAGTGGCGAAGAAAGCGGTATTTGGGTTAAATTGTTACCTCCATGGACACAAAACACACCGCGTAGATTCTATTCAACGTTTTGATACAGAATCTGACTTTCTTTAAGACGGAACTGGATAAAAATTAATGTCAATCGTTCATGAAATCCTTACATCTTGTTAACCATAATAGATAAAGGAAACAATTTGGATCACCTTTAATTAACCACCCTTGGAAGGGCTTACCGATTCCCTCATAGAACTCTTCAAACGTCAATCGCTCGTCGCCATCCTGGTCAAGGGAAGCGAAGACAGCGTCCAGCTGCTCCTCATCCAGGGGAAGAATGCTCTGCAGACGCAGCATGTCTTCCTTGGTCAAGTAGCCGCGATCCGCGGGGTCGCATTTTCTGTACAGCAGTCGAGCCTGGTTGATTTTAGCCTTGGAATCACTCATTTCCTTCTAGGGCGTTGCGCCCATCAAGTCTTTCTGAGCAAATATGGGCTTGCCTGTAGGTTTTGTGAGCACGAACAGGACGAGGGGGTGGAAAGTGCGCGTTCACACACATTCTGTCGTTGGTCGAGAATTGACGAACAAAATATTGTGCGGTCGTCCGCGCATAAAAAATCATCGATCGTGTACGGCGCATGTGCTTCGTTCGTTATCACGTGATAATTGAACTCCAATACATTGCTTTTAATTATAGTTTAGCTATAAACGTTGAGCAATTTTGTGCTCTAAGTAGGCAGTTCGCAGAATGGGTTTGTACCAATCGATCTGAATCTCCAGCCTATTTAACAAAGTTAAGTTTAAACATAATAATAATCATAATAATTGTAGTGGCTTTATTGGGGTCACGAGGACCAAATATTTCAGCATAAAACAAGACAGTATAGAAAGTATTATATATGAAAATCGTATTTTAGTTCCTGATTCACCTGCTCTGGTGAAACAATAAATTGGGACAAATAAGGAATGACCGAATTGCGATATGCCGCCGTTCTTGTGGGTATTGAACGGTATAGCCTACGCATTCGTCGAAGAGATTTACACTTAGATAAACTTGAAAAGAGGGGATGGGAGGGGTCATTAAAAATACGAGCAACGATTAGTGAATAACTATTGAATTATCGTTGAACGATGATCTCTTGAATGGAGAGCGTTGGCAGACCAACCGGCGAAATAAGAAGCAGAGGCGACTAAATTCTCCGAATTTGGAATCCTCATGATCACTCTATGATAACCGACTGTAAAAGTAACGCAGGGTAATTTCGATTTGCCGCCGTTCTTTTAGGTATTGCACGGTACAACCTATGCATTGGTCGAAGAGATTTACTCTTGGTAAACTAGTGAAGACATGTCGAACGATATTATTTTAAGAAGTCCGAAAATTTTGGGCCGGGGAAAATTAATGGGGAGAATGTACAATAAGGGTAATAACACGGACGTGGACAAAGGTTTTTATACAGCTAGAGCTCAATCCAGGTCTCCTGAACCGACCAACTAGGAAGTAAAGGCGACAGCATTTACCAAAGACAGCATTCACATGATCACTCAATGATAACGGGCTGTTAAAAATAACGCCCAGGAATTTCGATTGTGAACTCGAAGCGAAATTATGGAGTGAAGAGATTTCAGGAGTGTCAACATCCGCTCTCAAGGGAAATGTAATTGAGATGCATTTTGATGAATTCAACAGAACACCATTCTCCGAAGACCACTCGATTACCTCAGTGACTGCCTGTCCGAGCCGTTGAGAATTACCCTTCGTCTTGCAGGTAGCCAATCAATCAACCATCATTCAACGCCATCTTCACATAGTTGAGAAAGAATTCGGGAACGTGAGATAGTGTGGAAAGCAGAGGTCTAAGATTTTAAGAACCGCTGGAGGGACCCAGTCCGGACCAGTCTCTGTAGAGCTCTTGAGGCCGGCCATAATTGTGGAGATATAGGATTCGTGAGCAGGTAGAAAAGGGCTTGGACTAAGAGATCTAACGTTAAGAAAGAATTCGGGAACGTGAGATAGTGTGGAAAGCAGAGGTAATATCTAAGATTGCTCCCTTGACTACTTTCGCTCCGGCATCAAGTGAAGAGTGGAGGGTGTACGAAAGCGTAGCCACGGCGTCCAGATGGCTTCTTTTTGATTAATAAGCAAATGTTAACAGGACATCGAACGGTTTTCAGCGTGTCCTCTAATTTAGAGAGGATGTGCTTCTCAGTCGACTTTCAACCAGACAGATGAGTTGGCGATAGGTCTATACTTCACAAGTCCAGCGGAACCATTTGCCGCTTTCGGAATGGGTGTTATAGCAACATCTCTTCATTCCAAAGGAAAGGGGCATTTTCCTAACGAATGATTGACGAGCTTGGTGACAATCAGAGAAATCTCGCGGTGACAGATTTTAAGAACCGCTGGAGGGACACTGTCTGGACCAGTCTCTGTAGAGCTCTTGAGGCCGACCAAAATTGTGGAGATATAGGATTCGTGAGCAGGTAGAAAAGGGCTTGGATTAAGAGATCTAACGTGCGAAAATTCGGAATAGTCAGCGGACTTGAAGATAACACTATCATTCAGAGCATCAAGGTCTAGGGCACAACTTGGTACATATGAGCGAGGTTTCGATGTTCGGAACAACTAATCTTCCAGAATCTTTGGTTTAATTTCTCGATACCTGCCCTGGCGGCAGAGCCGTTCGTTCTTTCGACTCAATTATTTAAGAAATGGAGATGATACGACACGGGGAGTGAGGGATAGTTCCGTGAGTTTGCAGTTCGCACCGTACAAAAATCGGAGATGGTCTATTTTTTTATCGAAGTCGGAATCCGCGAAAACTTTAAAGTCGTTTGTGGCATTTGCATCTCTTAAATTGCACCTTTTCTGGAGCCAGTGCGAACGGATGCGAAGTTATTTTAGGTTTGGGACAACGGTAATGTTATTTGTCATGCGTGCCATATATTTTCGGTAGAACAACAACGATGCAGTGGTCCGACTGGGCTTTAGGTTCAGTTTACGACATGCATACAGAGAAGAATCGGACAAGAAGATTTCCTTCGCGTGTTGGAAAATTTACTATGGTATTAAGACCAAGTGTTAGAAGTGGTCTAATAGGAGCAGAATTAATATCACCATACAGTCAAATAAAAGAATCATCCATAATTGAAGAAATAAAAGGTATCATGGAATCATAGAACTTAGCTATATCTGCTGTGGTACAAGATGGGGGCAAATACAAGTTAACGATTGTCACAGTTTTAAAGAGACATTTGATGGCACATGGAGCTAATAGTGTACATGTGAAAAAGTCATTTTCAATATTTTCAAAATTATTCTGAACAACAGTCGCATCACAAGTTGACTTAAACTATCACAAAACCTTACCACTGATTCCTAAGATATACGCATTACGTTGAAAAGCGACAACGTTGCCCGATATCAAGAGGATAGTGTTCAAATGAATCCTTGGAATATTTCAAGGCAACTTCTTGCATAAACTGGGATGATTGTCAGAAATGTGGACTTATTTAAAGTACGTGATAATATGTATGTGTGTTTTAGCGCGTCTGTGGTTACAAACAGTTTATTTTGGGTACAGTTAGATGAGAGCACGCACAGATGGCACATCGTTGAGAACGCTGACTAATCGGAGTGGTAGAATGACACTGTGATCAACGAGTCAACGGTTGTCAGCGCACTCGTCAAGGTCAATCGCTAAAACTTTCGTTTGACTATCCTTACACCGTATGTAACCTAAAGCGAGAGGGCTGAGTTCTCTCAAGAATAAAGTTAATTCGCTGAAACTTTAGTTTCTGTTTCTTTACCACAATGCGAAGAAACCCGTAATTTTAACTGAAAAATTGACTTGAATTTTGGAACACCTTAAAATCGTCGTTAAACTCTGTTCAAAAGCCCACATTCCGAGCATCAGAATACATTTTGTAACTAATAATACGCATTTTTGTAGATACTTCTACAAAGAGTTGAAAACAAAATCGAGGGACAGGAAGATTCCATTTATCAAATTTCGAAGGTATGAACGACAATTCATTTTAATAACTAAAAGATGTTATAAAGTCCCATGACATTTATACCTGTGTGATCCCAGATAAACTTGTTGTCTATACGAAAGCATTTGCTACCGGGCCCAAGAGGCAACTTAAGTGGAGGGTCTGTCGTGATTCGAAGTTCAAGGATAACTTAAAACCACTAAGCCTTTTTATGACACACGCGTCTAAGAAGGATAACGAATGAAAACGAAAACCAAAGCATAATCAAGATTGTTCTCTTGATTTAATCATACAAAGGCACAACGTTAAGTCGGCGATCGCGCGTTCGTGGGCGGAAATCGGTTCGTGTGTCTTAAAATAAAACGGGCGCTCTTAAGGTCGCGATAGGTCGTCTTAGGATCCTCTTTTACATTTTGGGGCAGCTAAATTCCAAAAGTGTTCGAAGCTGAAGCAGAAGTACGTAATATTCGGGTATAGCGAATCCAATTCGCCTTTCCGTGCATTGGAATTCAACAACTATGTGTCTATGAACTTAAATAAATGGAACGACAATAATCGATAAGCAGATGCTTAAATAAGTGTCTCTGTTTGCCGAAAACCCGAAATATTTAGCGGATAGGTTTGTAGTGACCTTTAAAGCCCCCCTTTGTTCTAAGACACACGAACCAATTTCCGCCCACGAACGCTCGAGCGCCGACTTAACGTTGTGCCTTTGTATAATTAAATCAAGAAAACAATCTTGATTGTACTTTGGTTTGCGTTCTCTTTGATTACCCTTTTTAGACGCGTATGTCATAAAAAGGTTTAGCGGGTTAAGTTATCGTCGAACTGCGAATCACGAAATTGGCGAGCATATTTGTTTCGGATTTTCTTCTGATGAGCGCCCCTACTGAATTATCTCCCGACGTTTGTGCCATCTCTATTAAAATTCCACCTCCGTGGAAGAGCGATATAGAGGCATGGCTTTCGGTCGTGGAATCCCAGTTTGCGGCGAAAGGAATTGTCGCCGAGAAAACCAAGTTTCATCACGTCGTGGCGTCACTGACGGAGGATCTAGTTGCCCGTTTACGCCACATTATCGTTGCACCACCGGCAGAGAGCCCGTACACTGTGCTTAAGACAGCTCTTATTCGGCAGTCTGCGATAACAAGTACACAGCGCTACAATGCTCTTTTTAATGAAGAGGAATTGGGTGACGAGAGACCTTCGCAACTGCTGCAGCGCCTCGAAGCCTTATCGGTGAACCAAGACGTCAGCGAATGTATCATTCGGCACCTGTTCACCCAAAAGCTTCCCCCGGTCGTCAGAGCTTCTTTGGCAACCCTCCCACCCACGCTGCCGCTGATCGAGTTAGGCGAGTACGCCGACCGCATTTTTGCCGCTCACCCTGGTCATCTAGCCAGCGATCGCTTCGTCTTGACCTCGGAATGGTGCGCATTTTCCCTTTCACATTCATCATGGCTGATGTCCCTCGTGCGATCTTAGGTGCGAACTTCCTTTTCCCGTTTGACCTACCTGTCAGCGTCCGACGAAAGAAACTCGTTGACGAATCAACGGCGGCGGTAGTCTCTGGATACACAGCAACGACCTCGATCCGCCACCTCACCCACATGCCTGTCCCCTCTCCCTACAAGGCCCTTCTCGATCAATTTCCCGATCCCCAAAACGTGAGCCGAACACGACAGAAGCCACCACACGACATAGTTTACCATATAAAGACCACCGGACCCGCCGCATTTCAGCGTTATCGCCGTCTCGACCCTGTAAAGAGACACAATCAGCTCAAAACGAATTCAAACAAATGATGTAGCTTGGAATCGCACGCCCGTCCGACAGCAAGTGGTCATTCCCGCTCCACATGGTTTAGAAGACCACACCCGGGGATTGGCGTCCTTGTGGCGAATATCGAGCCCTGAACGCAGTCACAGTTCCTGACCGCTATCCTCTGCCGCACATTCACGACTGTGTCTCGTTCCTACATGGGAAGAAGATATTCTTCACAATAGATCTGGTCCGGGCGCATCACCAGATACCGATCACCCCTGAGGACATCCCGAAAACGGCAATCACCACTCCCTTTGGATAATTCGAACTCTTACGGATGTCGTTTGGGCTCAGAAACGCTTCCCAAACCTGTCAACGCTTCATCGACTCAATTCCTCGCGGTTTCCACTTCTGTTGTGCTTATATCGATGACATTCTAATAGCCAGCAAAGACGAAGAAGAGCACCTGCGACATTTGGAAGTGGTCATTCGGCGTCTGAATGAACATGGGCTGGTGGTGAACCTCGAGAAATTCCATTTTGGCCGAACCGAAGAAAGTTTCCTGGGTCACTTGGTAAATTATCTGGGGGTTCGACCACTGGATGCGAAGGTAACAGCGGTTGCTGACTACCCGGAGCCCAGCACAAAGCGTCAGCTTCGACAATTCCTTGAGATTCTGAATTTATACCGACGTTTTATCGCCGATGTTGCCGAGATGGACTCGCCGTTAACCCCTCTGACCTTCAGCGGAAACGGTCAGGTTAAACTGTCACCAGAACAGAGTGCTGCCTTCTAGAAGTTGAAGGCTAGTCTCGATGCCGCGACCTTATTGGTTCATCCGCGCCCTGATGCCCAACTATCTTTGATGGTAGATGCTTCGAACACTGCAGTCGGCGCTGTACTAAACCAAGAGGACGAGCATCGGCGACAACCACTGGCGTTTTTTTCGAAGTCTTTATCACCAACTGAACGCCGATACAGCACCTTCGGTCGTGAATTATTGGCGGCTTACCTAAGCGTAAAACATTTTCGCCATTTTGCAGAAGGTGGCCGCATTCTAATTTTTACGGACCACAAGCCGTTGATTCATGTCATGGCCTGCTGCTCTTGTCGCTACAACGAACGCGAGATCCGACAACTCGATTTCCTCTCCCAGTTCGACCTGGAATTCCGTCATATCCGCGGCGCAGATAATGAGGTTGCCGACGCCTTTTCGCGCATCGAGTTAAACAGTCTGCAGCTCGCTAATGGTATCGACTACGAGGAGATGTCTGACGCCCAGCAACACGAGGGTATTCGAATAAGGCCCGACGAAACAGCCCTCATAAATCTTACTCGCCCGCCGTCTCAGCGTTCTCTGCTCTGCGACAACACCAAAGCTTCCCCTCGCCCGCTAGTTCCGCAATGCATGCGGACCCAAGTTTTCGAAATAGTTCATGGTCTCTCGCACCCTGGTATTCGCGCAACCACCCGACTAGTGGCTGAAAGGTTTTCGTGGAAGGGATTGCAAAGGGACGTCCGCCTGTGGACACGGGCATGACTTCGGTGTCAACAGGTAAATGTCAATCGTCACACCAGGGCACCGATCGGCACGTTCGACGCACCCGAAGCACGGTTTAGCCACGTTCATGTGGATTTAGTCGGCCCGTTGCCCTCGTCCAGGGGTTTCCGCTACTTGCTGACTTGTGTAGATCGCTTCACCCGTTGGTGCGAAGTTATACCGTCGACTCCTGCCCGGCGGAATTGGTCTACGGTCCAACTCAACCGCCTACAAGGTGAGTTTTTTAACCCAAGAGCAGCTGAGCAGTCCCTGTTTGTCTCTGATGTTCTTCAGAGGCTACGCAGTTTTGCTTGGAGCGTTCGGCCTAAAGAAACAAGACCCCAGAAATCAGGCTCCCAGGTCAACCCACGACTGCAAAAGAGCACCCACGTTTTCTCCGTTGTGATCGAGTCCGTCGTCCTCTTGAACTACCATATGATGGTCCTTTTCCGGTACTTTCCCGTTTGGATAAAACGTTTAAAATATCCATTTATGGACGCCATGAAACGGTTTCAATTGATCGACTCAAGAATGCTTTCGTCGAGGACCCCTTTTTCAATACTGTTCCAATTCGCAATCCGCCCGAACTGACTGGCTAACCGAACGACGCGATTTCCCCAGGAAAATGTATTGTGCCATCTTCTCATGCCCCTGCCCGAATCAGTCCGGAGCCGCCTGACGCATTGTCGACCACCCGTACACGAAGCGGTCGCGTCAGCCGCACACCCCCGCATCTAAAAAACGTTGCCCGTTAATTTACCGTCTTTGAACTTGCGTCTTCACCAGCCATCTTTATTGTATCTCTTTCCCTGTCGACGAAGAGTCTAAGGGGGGAGCCCTGTAGTGACCTTAAAAGCCCCTTTTTGTTTTAAGACACACGAACCGATTTCCGCACACTAAATGTTGTGCCTTTGTATAATTAAATGAAGAAAACAATCTTGATTGTACTTTGGTTTGCGTTCTCTTTGATTACCCTTTTTAGACGCGTATGTCATAAAAAGGTTAAGCTGGTTAAGTTATCGTCGAACTGCGAATCACGACAGGTTAATTTCAGAGGGAAAGATTGTGTAACATTGAACCAAGCCCGTTTTGTCATACATATGATGCCAATTTACGCATAAGAGGCGTGATGTTAAAAATCACTTCAAAAACAAAAACATTTTCTTAGTTCTACTCTGAGAAATTTTCATTTGTGTTGCAAATAATTTTAGAAACCTCATTACTACATGTTGAAACACAAATTGTACATCATATTTGTTTTGGGTTTGTTATATTTAAAATGGCACAATTATTGCGTCGTGAATTTTTCTGGGGACTCCAACTTTTGATTCTTTATTTTCATGGCCGATATTCTAACTGCTTTATACTATATGTATAGATACGCGCTCTATTTAAAATTGGTTTAAACGCTCACTCGGGTGTGCTAAAAAAGTAATTTTATTTTGTCGCAGACCAAGTCCTTTATCATATCTGGCTTATGTCGCAACAATTTAAAAAAACCATGCCTACGATTTATACTACAATATGTCGAAACATACATTATTTACTTACGCGTTTGCAAATCTTTATATACTTGCAATTTACTTCGATATGCCCTTTGTGTTTGTTCTAAATTTTAAACTGTTATTCCTCACACACGTAATGAATTATAATTGCAAGATTATTTCATAGTTCATTATCCTCAACAATACAAAACCGTCAGCCCCGCTAACTTCACACAATTCATTCCTTTTGACTGCAATTATATGTCCAAAAGGAAACCTCGTATTCAAAAAAATGATTTCAATTTGATTTCTACGAGTCCTGTTTATTCACATCATTTTCTTAAACTATTTTACAATTATGGGTTTTCCCTTTTTTCAAGGAATACTCACGTGGCAATTCATTTTGTGATCAAATGGAAAGCACAATACCCAATAGAGAATTCTTCGTCGTGAATTATCCAGGCATCGTAAAAAATGACGAGAGGGCCCTGACAACTCTAGGAGGATTGCCTGATTTAAATAAGGTATACAATATTTCGCCTAGTGGTTCTTTCATTTCTCAACTTTAAATTTTTGTTTTGTTATTTACCTAGACATTCAATTCCATCACACGAAGACTCCGGCTTACATTTAGACCTGATATGGTTTTTGCTAAACCAGTGTATGGGGATCCGTCTCCTAGCAAGGCTCTCATTATTCGTGCCAGGCAATTGCGCAATAAACGCACAGGCGAAACAAAATTAGTCACCGAAATTATTGGAGTCGCTTCACGAGTATATAACTTTACAGGTACGTATTTTATTCAAGAATTCCACTTAACTAGGGCGATTATTAACAACATTGAATTATAATTCTAGCCATGGCCGATTTCCAGTATGGTCCTTTTGAGAAGGTTCCCTCGGAATCCCCGTCTACCGACTCTTCGCTTTCCACCAAAACCCCAGAAGCGTGCCGTTTTCGCGTTTTCTACGACCAACTCTTGGTACGAGAACCGACCCGCGTGCTGGATCACCACCTGAATGCCTCCAACGTGCCTCTCTTCATTCCACCCCTCCTCTTCACGAAACTAGACCAACCTACAATGTATTGTTTCTCTTCGCGTTTCCGAATGAACGAATATGTTGAATTGGAGACTAAAAGTCAAAATCACCCTTACCGTGAGTTTTTCTGTCTGTTATTGTATACAAGATCATTACTATCTTACTCCTAAAGATGTTTTAGTAAGCCTTTTGTATCAATGAAGTTCACGAGAGCAGTAATTATGTCAAGGGTTTTGGTTGCACGTTGGAGGTCTGTTGTCGATATTTTCTTGCGTGAAACAACAACAGAGTGACTCATGCGGCAATTTTCTTACTTAAATGCGGAATATGCAGGGTATGCCGTTTAATTAACGGTCTATCTAAGGAGCCATTGAAATGTCAAGCAAAACGCGCGAATTATTTTCAGAGCAACCCGTATATAGACGTCTTCCTAGCCAAATATTGTGTGGTTTTTTCGATTTTTGACAACATGGAATCGTTTTTTTTAGTTCAGCCTCTATCCATCATTATTTCAATTCAAGCATAGTGCTTATGGGTGTCCAACTATTGGTCGATTAAAACATGACATGCAATGGTTACGAAGGAGCCGCACTTGGTGGTGTAAATTAATGACCATCTTGTTCATTTAGTGCGATTTTCCAGCCGCCCTCGTAAATTGTCAGCCGCTCTGTCCTCTAAACCTTTATCCCTGCTAGGCTTCGAACCAATGTCGGGCGTTGCGGACCTTCATTTGACTCATTTGTTTGATTTTAGATCGCAAAGAGCGCAAAAGCTACGCGGTTTTCGTCAACTTTGGCGATCCCACCCCCCAGGCACCGAATGAAGGAGCTCTGCAGGCAATCACCAATCTGGGCACACAGACCCGCAAACTCGCCCGTGAGGTCGAGAAGGTCAGCATTGGCGTATTTTTCATGCGATTTTCTCCTCCTAGAGGCTGAGCAGCATTCATGGATGACATTTCCATGAATTTTCCTGGGAAGATTGTACTGGTGGCGTCCCTAGTACCACTGGAATGGCGGATTTGTCCCCTGCATCGTGCAGCATTTAATGAAATATACAAGGGCTAGGCGGGGAGATCAGACTGGCTATTATTGAGGTCACGAAGACCAAAACTTTCAGCATAAAAAAACAGTATAACAATGCCATATACAAAAATTGTCTTTTAGTTCCTGCTCCGGTGAAACTAAAAATCGGGACGAATAAGGAATGAACGAATTGCGATATGCCGTCGTTCTTGTGGATATTGCACGGTATAGCCTCAGCATTGTTCGGAGAGATTTACACTTGGATGAACTTGAAAAGAGTGGATGTGAGGGGTCATCTAATCTCTTTAATGTTGAGCATAGACAGGCTGCTAGAAAACGAGATTATTTTAAAAAGCATACGGAGGGTTAAAAGGTAAGAACATGTTAGCCCGGTAAAATCCGTGGGAGCAATATACAATAAGGAGAATAATGCAGGCTTGGACAAAGGCTTTTATACGGCTTGAGCTCACTCCAAGTCTCCTGGACCTACCGACATCCACCTGAGTTGTATAATCGATTTGGGAGCATAAGTCGCCTTCAATGAAGTGTACGGCTTGCAATTGGTTGATCAACTTCCACAGCCGCGCCGGCCAGATTTCCATCGGGGTTCGTCTCCTCTCCTTGCATCGCTGGGAGAACAGGTGACGGGAGACGAGTTGTAGTTTCCGGTTCCCGGCACCTTGTTAGCCCACCCTTCAGGCAATTTACGGGCTGTGGCGTCGAGTAGCTGCCCGAAGGCCTGGGAGAGTTGTGTACCAGTTTGAAACCGCACTCCCGTGAATTCGCAGAAGTTGTCAATAAACCTAGTCAGCTGACCAGGAAACGGTATTCGACCGGAAAGTCTTGTAGTGCCTCGCTCCTTCTTTCAGATGTTCCAACGACGTCCAATATGGGGCAAAGCGGCCCTTGTGCATAGCCTCAACTGGAAGCGCGTCCGCGACTGTGCCATAAAGATCATCCTGCCGGCCTATGCCTACTACGTCCCTAACGGCCCATGGGGACGGGTCTGGGTCCGCTTCGGCTACGATCCTCGAAATGATCCCTCTTCTCGTATCTACCAGGTAACTTTTTTTTATTGATCTGTGTTGCGCCTTTCGTATCCACATTTGTTTCTTGGGTTCATGTGTGGCCCCCGCGCCACCCGACCTTGTCTAGGGCCTCTCTCCAGTCGCTGCGCTACCAAGGAAGGCTGCAGGCGTATAAGCAGTAGAACATACCAGCCTTCCTGGTCATTGGATCCTGCAGGGGGTGTTGTTAGCCCAGTCGGGGGCGGGGATTTTTCTGGGGTGTCACAACTTGGAACAGCTAAATCCGCGACCTCTGTTTCTGTTTACTTATTTCAATTCAAGCGACTGACTACCTTAATTGCGTGCATTAACTCACAGACCGTGGACTATCGCGTACGATCACCACGCCTTCAGGCCAAACTTTCGATCTCCGGACGCCGTCCACGTGCAGACGCCCGTGATGATAGCGACTTCTCAGGCTCCGACATCGACGACTTCAGTGCTGCTGTCGGTGTTTCTGCCGACGATCCCTCCCTCCTCGACGCGTCTCTGGCTTCGTTGCATTTAGTGCGCCAACAAGGCACTTCAAGCTCCCCTCCACGCCAATCGCATTCATTCGCGGCCAATAACGTGAGGCCTGTGCACTATCAATCCATAGGCGACAGTGCAGTTCTGTTGCTCGTTTTTATCGCGCGGATATCGCCTGCTTCAAAAATGCCGTTTCCATAAAAAAAAACACGTTGGAATATTGCACAGGTGGCTTTGTCGGTGCCACCTAGGGACGCGAGGTCTGTCATGCCTCGGAGTAACACCCGCCCATGGTCTCGACACTCAACTCGCACCGTTGGCTCTAATTCACTGGAGACACTAGCGGCCGGATAAATCTGGTGTGGGTAGCAGTGAATCTCCTGCTTCAAAACTTAGGGTGACAGTGCGCAGAGATCTATACCAGAATCGGGGCCGAATCTGCCTCGAAGTTGTGGCGAGATGTATCGAGGGATTTGGCACGTCGATTGTTTAACAGCGACCAAGTGATGACAGCTAATCGGTCCTCCTCTAATTTACCCCCCTCGCCACCACAAGCAGCAGCAGACCAGCGCTTTCCGCTTCAGCCAGACGAGTTGGCCCGACGCTCGTCAAATCCTCTACCAGCTTGTCGACATCGATGTTCCCGAGGTGGTGGAGATGCTGGCGGAGCCGCCAGTCAGCCGTTCAACCTGCGACTCCACCTACGGCTGGATGCCCTCGGGCTACCAACAGACCATTCGCGAAATCATGACTCGCTACCTAGAGATCTGGGCACTTGGCGATGAACAGCATTTTCATCCGCTTCAGATTGTCACACGGTCCTCTCGGAAACGCCCTGTCTAGCTGGACGCCGTACGTTCTGGAGTCTGTAGTAGTAGTAGTAGTAGTTGTAGTATTTGTTGTCATCGTCGTTGTTTACCACCCCCACGGGATGCCTCTCTCGTCAGGTTGAACCGAGAATCATTAGAACCCCGTGAAGTGAAGTTATTCGAATCTTTCCACTTCACGGAACTTAGCCATTGGCATTGGCACCATGCATGGTGTTAGTGTTGTTGTTGCTGCTGCTGCAGAGTAGACGAGTCGTGGCTCTTGGGGCCATTTCGGATGCTTGAACCGATGAGACCCCTACCTTGGTGCTGTTCTTGCAGATTGAGTGTGGCACACCTTTCTCTGGTTTGTCTCGAGCGCAGAATCCCAGATGGCCGCCGTCGCTCTGTGGGAGGTGACAGTCAGGAAAATCTCTCTTTCTAGAGTATGAGCCGCCTTTGCGGATGATTCCAGCGGGGTCGTGGCACGCTGCAGCGCACCAATCCAGTCGGCTTTTGACCTAGGCCGAGATGGATGGTATATATTTTCAACCAAACTGATCACTTGCTGCTATTTATATCGCCAAACCACGTTTTAATGCATTTTAAGCATTTTTTGATCAACATGCAGCAATAACGAAATGACGAATGGCCATCGAATTATCACCCCGTCTTCGTGGTTGGCGTCCTCAATTTTTACTGTTTTCCCCTTTTCAGGCTCTGCTTGGCTTGACCGGACGTGTTGTACAGCATTGGTGTGGAATTGTTTCTTTTACGTGTCTTTTGTTTTATCTATGCGAAGAGAACTTGTAAAACCTGTACCATTTGTATTTTATTTGAAATATACTACTTTTATTATCCAGAATCACCGTCGACTTTTGCGCTGCCTTGTGTTGCTAAGCACCCTAACACCGTCGATCAAACATGTATGCGACGGGTGACTCGGATCTAGTTTTAAATACGGAAATTGGAAATGACAGTTTCCCTTATATTTCTGCCTCCGTTCCTTACTCGAATATATTTCCGTTATTTGAACCACAAAGTTCCGAAGGTGCCTAGTATCACTCAACTTGGAGAGTTTTGAACAAGTCGGTTGGAAGCTATTATTCTTGTGAATAATTCAACGATATTTAAGTCGTTGCATAGTTCCTTTAATCATGGCATTTGAGCGGGCCGACTACAATACCACTTGACCACTTGAATAAAACCTTGTTTCCAAACCGCAAAAAGGCTTGCAATTCTGAACGCAACCTCGTGTCTACCCATCTCTAGAAGAGTCTCCATGGAGTCGTGCCTTGCTAGACGTGCCTTCGTGGTTCCAAGGGGTGCGACCGCCGGTGTCTCCGAGACCGGACTGACCCGTCCGACCTCAGACCCCATAGCGCCGGATAATCACGTCGTCTCTTGCGACTACACGGCGACAGCTATCAATCCACACCCCGGCTGCATGGACGTCCAGCGATTCCACAATGCCGGGCGGCCACAGATGCTTGCCTTTGGGGGTGGTCGTGCTGTAGTGCTGGGAGAGGAGGTCAACGGTGATATGCGTGTTTTCAAGACTCTCGCAGGCCACAACGACACGGTGACATGCGTCACCTGGATCGACTCATTCAGTGGGCCCAGTCACACGCAATTCAAGAGTCACCTTCTCAGTGCATCCGCTGACGGTAAGGGGTATTTTAGTGTTAATAAAAAAACATTTATTTTCACCTTCTTTCCACGTAAACACCGTCTCTTAGCACCTATCCATTCTGCAAATTATTTCAGCCGCTTGTTTGTGGATACCTGTAGATTTTACCCTTAGATTTGAGCTTAGCATGAGGTGAAAATGACCGTTTCCCGTATTCGTCCTCCGTAGGTGAAATCAAACTGTGGATTATCGATCAACCTAACCAACACTGCGTGGCCTCTTTCGCGGCCCCGGGGTCCGTGATATCTCTCCACGGATGCTACCTCAGTTCAGACGAAACTGGCCTTCTAGTCGCTGCAGCCAGCCAGGACAGCGTGATTGGATGGCGTATTACTGGTCTGCAGCCGGCCGAAAAGACCACCACTACCGCCACCCAAGTTTTCGCCTTGTCTCGCAGTCCCGACCTCTGTCTCACACTGCACATCGTTCCGCTGTCTTCTCCGGGTCTCTTTCTCCTCTTTGTGGGGATGACAACGGGACGTCTAGACGTGTGGTGCGTGGGTACGGCCGACCAGCATGCACCCTTCCTGGCGGGCTCACTCAAGGGGCACACTGATTGGCTCGTCAGCCTGGACTGCCAGAAGACCTATCCACCATCGAACCATTGCGGTCAGGATTCCTCCGCGTCGACCGACGAGCACATCCTTGTGGCCACGGGCTCTCAGGATAATCACATACGAGTTTGGCATGTGCAGCTGAACGCGGGAGCCCAACAGCCAGCCGGCCAGAAGGTAGGCGCCATTTCTGCCGCGCCCTCTAACTCTGCCAACAACCAATACATGCCTCCAATCCTCGCTTCACCTAGGGGCGGCCGCTGACACTTCCGGACCCTCTTGGGGCGACCCACCGGTTGGTGGCACACCTCGAATGCGTCCTCGCGGGCCACGACAACTGGGTCGCGGGGCTTTCGTGGCACCCCGCGGCCGCCTCCTCGCCCCTTCCGCGCCTCCTCTCAGCGAGCCGCGACAAGTCACTCATCATCTGGGCGCCATCGCAGCCGCTGTTCGGTTCAGCGGAGGCTGAGTCGTTGTCGTCGTCGTCGTCGGCTGCGACCGAGGTTGACATGTGGTTGGAGCGGGCGCGTTTCGGCATCATGGGTGGCAACCTTATGGGCTTCCGTGGGTGTGCCTGGGGCGGCTACAACAACGAGGTCTACGGCCATGGCTTCAATGTGAGCTATTCGTTTCTTTAAAGCCGTTAAAACGAACCACACAAGGGTGTGGAGACCATCGAGCGAAGCCTCGTGGTTTCGCGTCAAACGGCGACAATTTTGGCATTGTGCTCCAGTGAATCCGATTTATGAGCCCAAGTGCTCGTTTTTTGCGGATATCTCCGATTAGCGGATATCCTGGTTTCGTGGATGCCACCTATAGCAACTGAAATCGTTCGTTGCTGACTGAGATCCTCGTCTTCCATTGGCCGAGTACCATGGTGAGACCACAGTCCCAAACGCAACGCCATCCTGGGCTTTCTGAGAACATTATAGAATTTGTCTCTCCGAAGTGAAGCAATGCAGGTTTAAGAGACTGTGACGCTCTGCAGGCGTGTAATTAGGGAATAACGGAGTTCCAGTAGCAATACTGAAGCCTTTGGAGAGCTTTGAAGATTCCTACTGATACTCACTTTCAGTTTAGGTTCGTTGGCTTGAAGAAGATTACGACTCAACCGTCACCCCGTTAAGTGTGGGTTGATCTTCAGAGAACGCACCAGCATAATAATAATGTTATTCGCTTAATTAACGCCACGAAGACCAAATATTTCGGCATTAAAATTTACAACACGGATATTTTAGCTCCAATACATAGCAACTAGGAAAAGTAAGAAGAGCATAGATAAAGTTTCTCAAACGCGTAACGGCCCCATTCATAACGCGCGCACCCAAAACATAACGCAATCAGTGAATATTGTTTTCGGTAAATGCCTTCTCATGCGCTTGACCTTGATGCTCTGAATGATGGCTTTATCTTCAAATCCACTGATCATTCCGCGGTGCCGCGCGTTAGATCTCTTAATCCCAGCCCTTTTATACCTGCTCACGAATCCTATATCTCCAAAATGTTGGCTGGCCTCAAGAGCTCCACAGAGACTGGTCCGGACAGGATCCCTCCAGCGGTTCTTAAAATCTGTCACCGCGAGATTTCTCCGATTGTCACCAAGCTCGTGATACTAATAAAATACGTGGATGACTTGACCTTATGCCATGCATGCAAGACGGATGGTGATTCTCAACAGCTCGGGCAGGCAGTCACTGAGGTACTGGAGTGGTCTTCTGAGAATGGTCTTTCATTGAATGCATCAAAATGCATCTCCATTACATTTCCCCCGAGAGCCGATGTTGACATTCCTGAAATCTCTTATCTCCATAATTTCCTAGTTCGCCGGTTCAGGGGACTTGGATTGAGCTCTAACCATATAAAAACCTTAGTCCACGACTGTAGAATTCCCATTATTGTATATTGTTCCCCAGTACGATTTTAAAATAATCTCCGTTCAAGAGGTCATCGTTTAACGCCACTTTAAAAGTTGTTCACTAATCGCTGCTCGTGTTTTAAGTGACCCCTCCCATCCACTCTTTTCAAGTTTATCGACGTTTATCTTCGAACAATGCGCAGGCTATATCGTGCAATACCCACAAGAACGGCGGCATATCGCAATTCGGTCATTCCTTATTTGTCCCGATTTTTAGTTTCACCAGCGCAGGTGAAACAGGAACTAAAAGACAATTTTCATCTATGGCATTGTTATTCTGTCTTGTTTTATGCTGAAAGTTTTTGTCCTCGTGACCTTAGTAAAGCGACTGCAATTATTATTACATATTTTTCGCCATTGAAACAGCATTAAGGCCTTCTTCGACCACCCCGTTTAATTACCCTCATAGTACATCGTGTCACCGCCTCAAATGTACGGGCTTTTTATCCCTCCGAGGGTTTCTTACAATAATCCCGTTTTCTACTTTACATCAATTCAGCGCCATTTTCATCAGTTGTACCCGTCTCGCCTCTCGTATATCACATCATCCCACCCTTCTCCATTATAGTCAGCCCCTATGTAAATCGGTTCGACCAATACGAAGGAAATACCGTATAATTCCCAAAAGAGCAGCGGAATATCGAAATTCGGCCATTTATTATCAGACCCGAGTTTTAGGAACTCATATACGGTTTTAAATTTTCATTTTTTTGTGCTGAACATTGTAGCCACTGTGACCGTAATAAAGCAATAGCCTTTAAAAGCCTCTACCCGCACAATTCTGTTTGAAGTATTGCAAATCGCCAATTTTATAAATTCCACGCCCTCGTCTTTTACAAGGGCGACCTCTCGATCTGGTCATTGGATGGAGAGGCGCGCATCACACTGACAGGTCATTTCGGTGCAGTCACCAGTCTAGCCTGGTGTCGTCCAACCATAGACGGCGCGCCCCTCCGAGGTCTCGCCGCAGACGAGGCCATCTACCCGCCCTACCTGCTAACTGCCAGCCGAGACCACACCGTTCGTCTGCACGGCCTCTTCTACACCAGTGGACTGGGTGGGTGTCAGCCACCGGGTAAGTGGCATTCTCCGGTGTGGCTGCCTCTTGCTAGAACAGAAACCCGGCTTCATGGATGTGTGCCCTGAAGATTCTCGGGAGGATTTTACGTATGACAACCTCTCCCGTGGCTCATGTGATGGCTTGATCTGTCAGTCGAACCCAGGTCCATCGCCAACCAAGCGAGGCTTCTGACAGCTGCAGCCTCGAGTCTCTTTCTCTTAGGGAAGTAATTCCAGCTTCGTAGACACTAACCATTGTCCTGATGCATATCTCAGAGCAGCCCGACAGCGCTGTCGGCACGGGGTCATTCAATGGGGTTGTGGAGATTACATATTTGAAAGTGTGGCCATTCCTGAACGGTCTGTGGATTCTGTGTTCAACCTTCGTCGAAGAGTCTTCGAAAGGAGCCTCTCCGAGTCTCGGCATCAAAAAGACCAGCCTCTCATTTCCTCCCAAGAACCCATGACGCGCCTCCTTTCTTTATTTTTCTTCTTCTTCGTCAGTAACAATGTGGCGAGAATTAGCGCGCCCCCAGGTGCACGGCTACGAGATGAACGCCGTGGCGAGCCTGGACGCGGTGCGATACCTGTCGGCCGGCGACGAGAAGGTCCTCCGCGTATTCACGGCCACTCGGGGTTTCGTGGATCGCCTCCTCGACACGTCCGTCATTCAAGACCACCCAGATCTGCTAAAGCTCTCCACAGGTTCGTAGCACGACACTGTCTACTTGCCGATACATCCACCAGTACGCTCTAATTGTATTCAGCTGCGCTTGCCGGCGTGCGCATGACATCTGGGTGACGCCAATCGATTGCATTTTCCTGAAGGAAATCAAGCTGAGCTCACCGAGTGGCCATTGCGTTGGTAAAGTGCTGACTGATGCGGCGACTTCTTCCACCTCCTCTTCGGGTGGCACTGGCGTGAACGTCGCCCCCGCCCCCACCTGTTCAAAACCCTCAAGAATCTTCATGGAAACATCCTCTGTGTCTAGTGGAATCAGATAGGATCCGCGCCCCCAGTCCTTTATAGCCCATGTGAGGCATGCACTGAGAGCATGACTTTTAGGTGGCGCACAGGTCTTGGACTCAACGAGCGCTGTGGGTGGGATTTAATGGAAGGGGCTGTCGAGTAGCGCAAACAGCCTGCATCATCCCCAATTTGACAAACCCGAGTTGCACTGACGGGGACGTTTCCGCCGCCGCCACCACCTGTTCAAAATCCCCAAGAATCCTCATGGAAACATCCATTAAGTGATCTCATCCACCAGTAGATGAAGCCACGCGTTTATCCCGTGAGCATGGGATCTAAGGGTGTGTGCGCTTCGATGGTTGAATGGCAAACAACCTTGAACCGAGACAGGATGAGGCGAAGTGTGCTTGACTACGTGCACTCGCATCTGTTGATGCCACCTCGGTGCGAATGCCTTCGTGTCCACGTTTAGATAGAATAAATACAGGCGGGAAAACGAACCCAACGTTCCCAGAGTTTATTTATGCCTCAAGGGTCTTTTACTATTTGACCTGCCGTGTTTTCCAGAAACTCTGGATGACTCCTTTCGTGGACTAGTCCATAAATCACCCTCGCCTATCGTAAAACAGCTCGACTATTGGCAATACCCACTCCGAAGACACCAGCAAGATCAAGGACCATTCGCGCAATATGCAGCAGAGTCGATTTATAGAGACAACTCCTCTCTTGCATGAATGATCCAATGGGTGTTTATTGTTTCACAAAAATTATAGGCGCCGTACAGGCTGCACTCGGTCTCTCCAATCGGGCCGCCGGAGACAACGACGATGAAGAGGTTGAAGGAGGAGCAAATGCAGAAGAAGAGGAGCTCCGCGTACGTCACGGCTTTATATTTTTGGTCCCTTGATGAAAAAGGACAAAAACGCCAGCCCTCCACGTCTTTGTAGAGACTTTCAAGTTTGGTGTTTGTTTAATCATTTTACAGAATTCGGTTTATCCCCCCACCGAGGCCGCTCTTTCGGAGTTAACCCTCTGGACAGAAACAAACAAACTCTACGGTCACAGTTACGAGGTAACGTTTTCATTCCGATTTAACCTCACTACTTAGTTTCACTAAGTAGTTATGTGCACTACAGCATTCTCGAAACCTGGATGCTATTAACGTTTTTGAAAATGACCTTTTAGGTTTACTGCCTCGCAGTGCATCCAAAAGAAATCTTGGTTGCCTCGGCGTGCAAAGCGAACAAAGAGGAATTTGCGAAGGTTTTCCTCTGGCGTACGGACAATTGGCAAATCCATCAGGTAGGATTGCACTTTTACTTATCCCGTAGTTTCGCCACCATAAAAAAGGATATGCGTGTTGGTTTAACCGATAAGAAAGACGGTATAATGTTTTTTATTCGGAATGGGAGTTGCGGTTTCCTTGGGGGTCCACCATTTAAGTGGGGAATACAATTTAGCTTAGATCTTGTTTTATGGGCAATTGTTTTTCCCAAATTATTTTCGGTTTTAGCAAATTTCTCTCCACCAACTAACAGTGACGGCATTGCGTTTCGACGCGTCTGGCGACCGTTTCGTCTCCGTGTCGCGCGATCGAACCTGGGCGCTCTCGACGACCTCTGAAGGTGGCATCACAACGGGGCACACCGAGCTGCTCACTTACAAACTCCATTCAAGGTCGCCACCTGGTCGGGAGGGCCATTCTCGCATCATCTGGGCCTGCGCTTGGACGCCCGACAATAGGTAGCCAGAATCTATTCATCATTTATGAATTCGTTTGTTTTTGTCGCGCGGATGTCCCCCATTAGAGGAAAACCGGTTTCACGGATGACGTTTCCATGGAGATTCTTGGCAATATTGTACAAGTGGCACCGCCCCCAGCCCCCAGGTTTAATGGCAGATCAGACATCAGTCGGTTACCATTCATGTCCACAGCGGTCCTGCCATTAGGTTGTCAACAGAGTTAGGACCGGGTGACGTCTATATGCATATTTATGAATTTATTTCACTCGATCAACGTGAAAACCCTCGTTTTCTCGGAGGCAATGGTTTATGGTACCCCCAGCACCTTTCACCTCCTCTATTGCGTCTATGTAAACTTCGTTTCCTTTTTTACTGTTCAACGACTGCCAATCCGGAAGGCTACATCTTCGCCATTGACATCAGATGGTCCTCCTTATCGGGGTTCACATTTCAAAGTGACTCAAATATGCTTAAACAATCTTCTTTAGCTTCTCCTGGTTGTTACTGCGGCCTACCCTTTGAACTCATGTAGTATACAATATCTGGGCATTTGTTCACCAAAATTGGCGGTTGTGGTCCGGTCAGATCGGACATAATAGGCCGCAAATTTGCCTTCACCCTTACAAACGGGTAGCCTAAATGAGTAGTTAAACTAATTTTTACGGAACACGCTACTGTAAAACTCTAAAACTATCATCTGCTCTTCAGGTTGTGATGAAACCTCCTTTGATTCGTGTCAAATTGGTTGTCGATTGTTTTATTTGTCTCGATGGATCAGCGTAAACATTTTTTACCCAGGCTGTCAATTTTTATTTTGTTTTGGATCTTGTCTCCCCATTGACTCCAAACATGTACTAGAAAAACGATATCCTTTCTCGAATAACTGCCCCCTAAAAAATGTATGTATTCTATATGTCAACAAGAGTGAGCACCTTTTGAACTCTTTATTGCAGCGCCTTCTTGACGGCTTCCAGAGACAAGCGCATCATGGCGTGGAGCGGAACGACTGGCGCGCGAATCGGTGTCCCCCAGACTTTCACAGACCCCATCACGGCGCTCGACGTGGGTCCTCGTCTGGATGACCCCAAACCCTCTCCCTTCTTGGCCGCTATTGGCTACGAATTCGGAGGCATCGAACTGATCAGTCTCTCGATCGATGCGACGACACTTGTCTGCCAATCGGTTGTGCGCCTTCCCGCCGACAGCTGCCACATGGGCCTGTCGGTGCGACAGTTGTCGTTCGCGCCTTTAACCTTGAGCAACGCTGAAAGTGTCGCATTGGCGTCCTGTGGAGACGACGGTCTTGTTCGCATCTTCCGAATCTTTATCGACGATGTGAAGAATGTGTCGCAACAGTAGTCCATCATGCTCCCATTCCGTCATTCAAGCCAGAGTTGTAGGTTCTGTCACTTTCACGTTCCGGGAAAATTTTTTGTCGCTTCCTAATTGGTTCTTTTGTCGCCGATAATAATCAAAGGAACCGTTATTTATAATAAAACGATCACTAGCAGCGTCAAGTCTTTTTCTCTCGCTTCGTAGCACGTAAATTCGTGCCGTGACGATATGTCGCCATCAATTGTCCAATGGCAATTGCTTCACGATGACCTCAAACTATCAGCAAAATATAATAATTTAATTAACAATGCTACATACGATAACAGTCTTTAAGTGAAACTAACAATCTGGAAAACGAAGGACTGGCCGAATAGCGATAAGCCTCCGTTCTTGAATAATAATAATTGTAAGCGCTTTATTGAGGTCACGAAGACCAAAACTTTCAGCATAAACAAAAGAGTATAACAATGCAGTCGGTGTGATAAATAATTTAATTAATTAACTATCATTCAACACCATTTTTACACAGTTGAGAAAGGATGCTGGAGCGTGATATAGTGTCGAAAGCCGAGGTAAATTCCAAGAATACTCCCTTGATGGCAATCAAGTGAAGGGTGTGTGAGAACGTGGCCATGGCGTCCAGAGTACTTCTTTTTTTGTTGATAAGCAAACTGGTGCGGATCATCGGCAGGTTTTAGCGTGTCCTCCAATTTAAAGAGGAGGTGCTTCTCAATCATTTTCAACCAAACAGATCAGTTGGCGATGGGTCTATACTTAACAGGTCTGCGGAACTTTTGACCGGTTTCGGAATAAGTTTTATAGCGGCATCTCTCGATTCCGAAGGCAACTAGCATTCTCCTAACGGATAATTGACCATGTGGGTGACGATCGGTATTGTCCTCTTGCTGATCAAACAGATAAATATTTAGATAATCTTGAATAGAGGGTCGCGTTATATGCGGGGATTGCTGGTGAATTGTCGTGGAAAACATGGGTTAGCCACGAAATTATTTTAATTAACGAGTATTCTCTTAATACAACGGTTTAATATTTTGCAATACGAAATCTGCAGAATTTAGCGCAAGCGATCTATACAAAAAAAGAATAATCTGGTTGTTTTTAATTCTCCGTCAACGAATACGGGACTTTAAATGCACAAATAATCAATACCACGTGTCAGGCGAATATGGAATGTCGAGCTACGGGATAAGATGGAGACATCCAGGTTTCCAACAAGACAGTTGATGCTGATTCAAGTGTTTTCTGCAGCACTGTAAAGGATGGAAGGTGCTTCTATCACATTTGTAGCCTCAATAATCTTTGCGGTTGGTTCCGTTCTCAACATCTGTGCATTTTGCGAGCGGGCATTTTATTTCACGCGTCGATTAACTCGACTTAGCGTGCTCCATGTTCTGCAAAGTTTTTTGGACATCCTTATTTGCATCTTATTGTTCATTGGACTTCTAAGGACCGACACGGGAAGTCCGATGTCTCAACAGTCGACATTTCAATGTTCCGTCATTTCGTCCTTCGCCGGTTTCTGGTTCTTGCTTGGTCTGCGAGCTTGGACAAACGTATACATCGCAGCAAATCACTACTACCGGATTCTCGCTTCGCGCATGAAAAACTGCATTGCAATCCTGCCCATGTATGTACTTTGTGCTCTCGCGTCAGTGGCATTCGCAACTGCGGACGCACTCTCACATTACCTCTTGTTCGCGGTCGATACAAATAGTGGAGGTTGCTTCACCATATTAACCCTCCGAGAAAGTATTTCTCACATGCGTTTCATGGCAGTTCGCTTACTCTATCTGGCCTCAATGGCCCACACATATATTACACCAGTGGTCCTCGTAAACAGGTTTTACTCGGAGCTTCTGGAAGCCTTCGCGGATTACGATGCACCCGAGGGAGTTATACAAGAGACTTCACAGACAGCAATGCTTGATGTAAAACTCTTATTTTGGCTAGGCTTGCCAGCGAGAATATTTTTAATTGTCCAAATCTTCTTTGCGAGGTCGGAAATGATTCAATTTCGATTATGCTCGCGAATCCTAACGGCGGTTGCTGGCAGCTATAGCTTTCTGTACCCACTCATACGTCTATTGCAAGTCGTGGTTGCCTTTTTCAAACGATAATTGTACAAATATTGTATATATGCGAATCGTACTGCGACACTAAATTCAATTTGTACAATTCTGATCTCTTCTATGGTTACGATCCATACAATAAACGAATTGGTTACCGTTACTACGATAGATCAAGCATAGGAAAAGAAACCAGTGCACAGGAATTGAAGGAGCTTATTTATCGACTAACGAATGCAGAGCTTAACAGAGGACAAACATTAGACCTAGGACAACTGAATGACGAGTATGAACGGACCAATCCTAGAAGAGTTAAGAACCAGTCTAATTAAATGAGCTGGACTTGAAACAAGCAACCTACCAAAAAACAAAGTCTCTCGACGCTTTCCAGCCAGTCAAGTACGTCTCGGCTTTAAAAAATGCAGGCTCTCCTATCCTGCCAACTGGCCAATAGAAGGAATCAGTAAAACGAAGTTTCGACAGCGAATAGGAGGGTGTCCACCAACTGCGTCCACCCGCGTGTGTCCTAACAAGATAGGTCTGCGGACACAGTCTCGCGTCTACCGTGGTACAATCCTACTAATCCTTAAGTAACTGCTACGAAACCGGGTAATTGCGTGCCGAAGAATTCGATCACCCGTGTCTACGTCTTTGATCACCTTGCATTACGTTCATTTCTCCTACCACCACGAGCAGTCAGGATATGGAAATCCAAACTTTCTCCATTTGTTTGCTTCAGGTTTGGCGACGACGTTCAAGCATAGTTTATTAAGTAAAGGGACGCTTCACGCCAGAGCACACAAAGGTGTCTTGGACACATGACTCGAAATTTACGGTTTCGAACGCGTAACCTTGTTAGCATTCAGGAAACAATAATTCTGGATGATATCCTTTAACATCACATTTTCACAATACTGTACACAAATATTTTCCCGTTAATTCATGTACCATGGAGACATCTTAGACGGCAAAAATAAAAAGTATGGCTTCGATTTGAGTCAAATTTTTGTGGCGTTGCATATAATATATAATAGTGAAAGGACTTGAGCCCGGCCATTAAAAAGCAGCACGTTTTTCTTGTCAAGATGAGCAGAGATACATGACAAATACTATATCTGACTCTTCGTAGAAAGATCTTACTTAACAGCTTTCCGGTTTTCGCTCCCAAATGCAAACGTACTTCAGTGACCATGGATCATCTGGTCATCCCTGAAGGGCGTTGATAACGCTCGTTCAAAGAATTAAAACGATCATCTCTTATCTTCGGGAACATTCAAACTCAAGGACTGGGCGGTCATTGTACACCTGGGATCTTTCTTTGTGAATATTTTACCACTGAATAGAAAACACTCAAATAAGCATTAGCGAGGATAAGCCAAATTCTGTTTGACGAGGAAACGCGTTTCTGGCCGTTGGATCCTGTCGATGATCTCCGCCTAGTCTACTTGGGGTTTATTTCGCGTTTAAGCAGGAGATTTACATTCCAGCTACCCGTCCCAGATTAAGTCCGTCTGTAAACCTCCGCATGCAGGCAATTTGAGCCAAAGGTGTCAAGTTGAGATGATGGACTGTACGTTATCCGTTTGTATTAGAAACAACACGACTAGAGTTAATATTTATCCCCGGCACCCCATACACTAAGTCTAAATTGAACTCCCCTGGCAAAGCATGATCCGAGGGTTTAGTGTCTAGTTTAATCAAATCATAGTATCAATGTCCCGAGTAGGAGAAGAATTATGTTAGCGAAAATTGGTGTTGATTAACGGAATTGGGCATGCTTAATGTAATACGGTGAAAGGGAGGTCTCTTGCGTCTAAATGAATACAACGGGCGAAAATCAGACGCGCCAAAATGTCTGCTAGAGGATACACCGACTTCATTGGTGTTTGTCAAGGGAATGTTTACAGGTGGCGTCCCCAGTGCCACTCGAGGTGGGTGACCTTGGAATCAAACCCGGATCCCTCACAAACTGAGCGAGGGGTTAATCACAACAGCATCGGCCCACTAACAGTCTTGCCAGGATAATAAACGGTACTGATAGTGTAAGATTGCACTCAACGATTTTTTCGAAACGTACAGAACGCGCAAGTCGTGTAGATATTGTCTTATTGCAGAACTTCAGACGGTACTAAATACCGGACTGTCTTAATCATCACATTATTATAAAATTCCACTCAACTATAAACCGTGTTAAAAAAAAAATTATCATCTCTATTCTGATAGGAATCAGACACGCGAATTGCGCGTCGGCTGTTTACTATAAAAAAAGGAGGGGTTTGGACCCGTGTTTGTCAAACCGTTTTCACTTGCGACACACTTGGGATATCTGAAAGGTTTCGCGACACACCTTAAGTAAAAAAATATTTTGGTTAAACTTTATTTTCAACGTTTATATTTAAAAATGCGATTGGTGGGCTTGCTTTCGAGAGAAAATAAGGTTTAAACGGGGCTCTAATGTTGACAAACAAACACGCATTTCGTCGTCAAGTCGAAGGAGTCGCGCTCTCTTTTTTGATTTGATTTCAGTCAAAGCTGAAAATCCAAATTCACAACACCATGAAGACGCGAACGGCAAAATGATTTTGACTGCTTTCAAACTGAGAGCTGGAAACAACTGCTTCAAGGAGAGCCAAAATTCGTCCAAACATTTTTCGGCGAATCCCAGTCGATGGAATTTGTCATTTCTCAACTCGATCAGCTCTTCTTCCTCTTGACACGAAAGATTTGATGTCTGGTTGCTTCCAAACGGGTTGATCACCCAGTCATATTCGTCGATATTAAGTGATGGAAAATAATGGTGAATTGCTAATTGAAGACTTATCAGTGTGGACATGATGTCATCAGCGACTGTGTTCTTTAACTGAGATTCGTTTACGGAAGGGAAGCATTCAAAAATACCCTTCGAAACTTTGCTTTTCCATAGCGTCAGTTTTTCATCAAACGATTTCAGTTTGCATGTCGATGAGATAATGTTTTCTGGTGGTCCTTGGAGACTCAAGTTGAGAGAATTCTGTTTGTCGAACAGATCAGAGAGAAACTGAACTTTGAGCCACCAAATCTCGTCACGAAGATCGAATCCAAAATTTGTTACCTCGACTTCCAAGAATGAAATTACTTCGACTTTGAGATAAACGAGACGCTTCAAAACTTTTCCTTTTGACAACCAGCGAACCTCGGTGTGGTAAAGCAGCAATTTGAAGTCGGAATCCATTGCATCACAGAGTTGTGCGAAAATTCTTGAATTAAGCTGCCGAGACTTGATGAAGTGCACTACTTAATAGCTTGATTCAAAACTGACTGAAATTTTTCCAGCAATAATTTAGACGCGAGGGCTTCACGATGAATCATGCAATGAGTCGTGATTATGTCTGGATTTTCTTGAAGAATGAGCGTAACGAATCCTTTATGATTTTCTCGCATAGAAGGACATCTATCAGTACACACACTGACGCAGTTCTTCCACTTCAAGTTGAAAAGCAAAACCTTTTTGCTCACCATATCAAAAACGTCTTCTCCTTTCGTCGTGGTCTTCAGTTCATCGCAGAAAAGGAATTCATTTATGAATTTATCATTTTTAATGAAGCGAATGAACGCTAGTAGCTGAGCTTTTCCGCAGATATTAGTAGATTCATCGACTTGAAGAGACCACAGTATCCTTGATTCGACTTCAGTTTCGAAATTTTCACGAATCGGATGATAAATCTTCGATTCGGCGAGACATTGTGTCATTTGACAAAGGAACTTTCTTCATTTTCTCGGCGGCTTCAGGTACAAGAATCGTTTCAACCACAATAGCAAGCGCTGGTGCGATTTATGTTTCACCATCAAAGTGTGCTTTTTTTCTTTTTGCCAATAGTTGAGCGACCTTGTAACTTGCAAGAATCCTTTTTCAGGAAGTTTGAGATAGTTTGTAATCTTGGTCGATTGATGATTCTTTTCAGTTGCTTAATGATAAAAATACGATTCAAATATGAACGTGTATCTATTTGAATTTAAATACAAGGAGGTCAAAAGCCCCCGCATTTTTGAATATTTATCAAAAATCTCGCGACACACATGCAAATAAAAAAAATACGGATATATAAAAAAGGACATTTAAATTTAGAAGTCCCTTTAAAAGCAATACTGGGTCGTATCAATATTACTGTGTGCATGATCTTATTACAACCAGTCGCCGTATTTCTACTCCGCCTATTTCGAACGCTTCGTTGAGGGTGCATTTTCGTTTCCGTTCAGACATGCCTCCGATTTCGGTTGACGATTTCCATGTGAGAGCGCCCGTCTCCCAACTTAATTTTCATCTAGATCAGCAAAAATGCGCCGAATGCTGATGAAGATGACAATGTTACTGGGAGATCGTCGCCGGCCCATGGTAATCGTCGTGCGGAATCTCAGGCCGGTGTTTACGTAAACGAAACGCGATCTCCGTCGAAATGGGACGAGTAGACGAACGGCGTCCTGTGTAGTGTTAATGTACAATATATATTGTGAATTACCTCGTTTAAAATTTAATAAATTAAATTTCTCCATGTTATGTTTATTTTCACGACCTTGGCCTCGCGTGGATGGGTTTTCGTTATCCCTTTGACCTCATGGGAAAAATGGATGTTGTCGAGAGGTAGTCTATTGTCGAGTAGATAAAACGTCAACATAAGAGATCCTTCGGAAAAGCTGATGCAAATACTTGCGATGAAGAATGATAAAAAAACGAACATTATTTTAGTTAAAATAGTTGAACTTATCCATCAGCTGAGTTAGAATTATAAAACAAGTCGATTTGTCATTTACAGGTTCTGACTCTTTGTCATTATATAAAAAAAATAGATCCATTTTACAGCACTGTAAAAGGTAGCGATTGCATGCCTACTATTAACCTATAACAAGGTACGATAACACTTACCTTGGGCATGCGTAGAAGGATTGAGGAAAAATGTGGCGGAGTATTCTCAACCACGTTTAGAACGTCTTATCTGTCCTCCTCGATGGTTAGATATATGGAGTGATTGCCGAGGCTGAAACTCCTGTTGTTTTCTTCTTATATAAGCGCTTGAATGTTACTCTCCTTAGTCAATGTCTTATCAGAAGGGATCCGAGTTGAACTCCAGCAATGGTACATTCATTTTGAATAATGCTCTATAACGGTAATGTGTAATCAGAAGGCATTCGAGTTGAACTCCGACAATGCTGAATTATTTTAGAAAAACCGAAATCCAAGCGATATATGTGTGTTAATTGTAAAAAATCCCTCACCTTATTATGAAAATTCTAATGCCTTTATTAATAGCGAAATTTCCTACGGTGTTCGCTTTTCGACGAATACCGTTGCAGTCCCTTGATATCACCATGCCGCCACTGCTATTAATTTGCAATTAATGTTTTTTCCGAACTGTATTATGTAGACTTTATAAAATACTCCTTTCTTTATTTTATATTGAGTTATCACAATTCCAAAACCAGTGGCCTGACCGTTTTCATGGAAATTTGGTGGTCGAAACACAGTTAAGAAAAAAGTGGATGGTATCAATTTAATAAATATTGACTGAAACTACCTGACGTTTGAGGTACAAATAAGAATGGGCTCGTGCAATTCTTCATATTCCCAGAGAATTTGTCTAGTGATCGAATTTGAGTCTGCCGTGATCATTACCCTAACAGTGTCGTGCAAAGCCCACCCCACCCATATTACCTCCAATTCGCCAAAGCATTAGAGATTACGTTCATTAGCAACTGCGCGTATTTCTGGTCGGTCGGGGACTAAATATATATATCAAGAGATTATTACGCACGGTTAACAAAATCAGTCTTCTATTATGGTGCGCTTCAAGTGAAATATAGGCGTGTTAATTCGAAGGAGACTCGGTTTAACGAGTCGCTTCGCCTAACTCTTGTCCTCCGGTTTACAACTTTGTGTGCACTTAAACAACAATGCTTCTTCCGAAGGGGTTTTCGCAATAAGGTTATTCCTTAATTGTATCGATGATTTATTCCACCAACTGGAGAAGCCCGGACGGAAAATTTATGAAGAAATGACCATACTCAAAATCGATTTCAATGTATGCTTAAAGTTCTAGATTAAATCGATATTAATTATGGCAAAACTAGCGTGTCTTTTTAATAATGTGGACGGATACATAAGACGAGGTCAAATTGAATGTCACGTGAGATAAATTCATAATCTGCAGTGAATAAGCGGTTTATTTTCTAAAATGACAATGTGCAATACTCATGACATTTATTTCCATAATATTGTTGATGGTCGTTCCTTTTTAATAAATGCAGATTAAAATGCGGCATTATTATTATCGAAGAACTTACTCTTTTCTAAATGATAAAAACAATCCAAGTCCTATTCATGTAGAAAACGTAACGTCAAATATCATCAAACCAAAAATCATTCGGGTTAACCTACATTAAAGGAGCTTCTTGGCTTTTTCCACGAACTCGTTAACAAAGTCCATACGTCGTTAACAATAGTATAAAATACAAACTACCCAATTCGTAACATCAAACGCAATTCTAAAACGCATACCAAGAAGCCTCAAATAACAGTAGACAGAAAACATAATCAATAGACATTTTGCTATTGAAATTTCATATTTCTAGTCAGCCATCTAGTCTTCTTTTTCTTCATCAATCCGTTGCAAAGACGGACGCAGCACGCGTAGATAACGTCGAGATCTCCAGGTCCCGGACGTCGGGAAATATATTCGGTTGGGATAATTTGACGAGAATTGACAACCTTCATCGTGACAATTTGATGCAATTTGAGACAATGGTTTTCCGGGCGGTTTCTTCTGTGTGCAATCACTATTCGGCGAAAATTCTTGTCCGTTGCCATAACATCGTCGATAAACAACGTACCACGGTAATGCATTGATTGAGGTGGTGAATATGATTGTCGATGACGGATGGTAAACATTTTTCGAACAACCGCTACCAGAGTCCCTCCCATATAGGCGCTGATGAAGAGGCGAAGAATCGTCTCTGAGAAACGAGGTGTGCTTCGGGGACCCAAAGCCAGAGAGGCGGGGGAGAGGTCGTCGTCCAACGAGTCTGGTATTGTACTAGTAGTGTCTCTGCGCTTATTCTTTCCATGGCGAATGCAACAGAAAACCCTTGAAAATAAAGACGACATACCGTTTTCACATCTGCCCGGGTTACGACCGTTCGCTGTTATATATACTTCACAACAATGTGACCTTAATCCATCGGTAATCTTTGAGATTATCTGTAATTGATAATAGTTGTTTCATATTTATAGCCAGAGCGACCAACCTTCTTATCCGTGACTTTCTCGTCCTCCCGTTTCTATCACATCGTTGGTGGATGTGTGTCGCTTACGTCCATACCTGCATGTAAGGCGGAACGACGATTTCCAAACGCCGGAAACTATCCTGCTGTTTGTTTCTCATCCTCATCACCATCCGAATAAGACAGCTAAGAAACACGAGCACGTTCGTCGGACATGACCGATTACCACACCTACAGATTTAGTCTGTATGAATACATCAATCAAGTTTAATCTACGCGACAAAATTACCCATTTGCAAAAAAACAATTCCTGGATAATTTTAAGTGAGAAAAAGCCCACGCAATCATTATTCCACACAAACTAGTAAGGAACATTAAGAGCCGTCTGTCTTCGATCGTTTTGCTGGTGACGGAGAGTCGTTTCCATCCAGACCTGCTCCAGAAGTCCAACGACGATTTAAAGTATTCTCCTGCTCTTCTGTCATGGAGTAACTTTGGTTTGGCGTATCAGAGGTGTCAGTATTGCACTGGCTAAAGCGCGATTCGGACATCTGCGAGTCGTTTTCGCTGGAGTTGTACGAGATCTTGGTATCACTGAGAAATCTGCCAATTCGTGTATTAAATGCAGTCGTTCGTGCTATATATATATATCTCGCTGGCGACCTTATAATCAGCTTAAGTCGACATTACGTGATAAAAGGCGTTTGCACGGTTTATTCAGTTCAATGACCCCTTCATTGGCCTCGTGTATTGGACGATTTGGGCTGTTGACAAGTTAAAAATAGAAGAGAATGTTTCTCGATTAATCTCGAGCAAGTCATTATGCAGGTGGGTCATTCAACTACATTATTTTTTGAGATAGCGAATCTTCTTTCTACCATCCGGTCACATACCTCTCAGTAGACGTGATCATTTGCTTTCAATTTTCCTGATAACTTCTGATTTTGTACTGGTTGAGAACTCATACAAACAGAATTTTATTTACTATTGTGAATATTATCGCAAGTAGGAGATCGCCACATTCATTAAAGTGATAATTCATAAGATGTTAGTATGAGATCAGTGTATGTCTTTAATACATCAGTTGTCAGAACCTGTGGCAATCTCATTCGAACCGCGAGTTTTCTGCAACCAACGCCACAGTTTCAACGTCAGGAATGCACCCAGATAATGGATCCGAAATGAGCGACAGCCATAAGTCGACCGCTTCCACGGGATATAGTTATTCGTCTTATTGTACCGATCAGAACCTAAAATGCGTAAACAAAAGCACACCAAACTCAAATGGAAATGCTAGCGTCAAGTTCAACTCGCGTTGAACCCTATTATTTGCATGTCCTCCTCCCAGCTGAGTCGACGCATCAAATGCGACACATTCCACGTTCATCCAAGGCTTACCCCAACTCACCGGATTCGATGTATCCAATCGCTTAATCTGACCTCACCGAAAAATTTGCTTTACATTTGCATTGCAATCATATCATAATTGATGTATTCGTCTCCACACACCAATAAAAACCGATGTTGCGTTTATTTAAGTTGCAAATGATTGTGGTTCTGCTAATTAGGAATATATTTAATAATGCATTGTATCAATTATGGAAAGTTTTGTTCCGTCGCCAACAAATAATTTATAAACGAAATTTTTGGATTAGAGGACTAAAAAAGCTATAACGTTGGCGAGATGTAATTTTAAGGAAAAAGGCACACCAAAGTATATTTGACGCATTGATCAAAGCGAGTTTTAAAATGTGAAATTGGTCGGTTGGTGATTAATATCTCTTACTTTAGCGGAGACTGCGCCCTTAACGTTATAGTATCCCCGGTTATTCCAGAGGTGTTGGTGGTACTAAGTTTTTATTCATTTCCGCTAAACCCTACTACTCGTAAGGCAACGGAACTGGTGATATTAATATGGATCATGGTATCCACGATAAAATAGTTGTGGTGGCCATAATGAAATTCCAGCCGCCTTAAATCACTGTCGGTAGACACAAGAAGTAGGCTAAAACGCAAAGGTGGCCTACGGTTTGTTTAACAGAAACGTTTTCTCTGGAATGGAAAAGGCCACGCTCTCATGATCCTCTTTTAGAATTTTTAGATTCTTAACTTTGGAAAGTTGGTACCGGCTACCAGCCTGGCCCTCAGTTGCGCTTTCAACTGTTCGCCCAGGTTGAACCTCGATGCATGGTCCTGAACTCTTAGAATTTGACTGATCATACAATTTCGAAATTCTTTGCCTGGGGGCGATATAATTATTACGAATTCAGTTTATAAAGGTCACGAGGACCAAACCATTTGCAATAAAGTAAAATTATACACAGGAAGTATAAATAGTTTGGCAAAATAGAAATTGCAGCCATATCCAAAACTCTTTAACGAATAAGCTCGCCTATTTTTCTTGGCTTTCTTGAAAATATGCGTCTCCGAGAAGACCAAAAGCCTCTTAACCCGTTTTGCTGAACTCAAATAAATCCTTATCTCCGCGTTCACCAAAACCTCCATCCAATGCATATTGGTTGTCGGATAAAAACCCACACCATCAGAAACTTTCTGTAAGAACACCAGAAGCAGTTAACTGAATGGGAATAAAAAGATAGTATTTAGGAAATGTCGAGTCAGCGGTACGATTGATGGGCAACAGAACCGCTTACGTTGAAACGGGAACCCGAAACAGTTTTGTATAAAGGAATATAAAGTTTGTGTTGATTTAAACAATTCCGTCAATAAACCTGTAGTGGCAACCGTCTATTTGCGTGACATGATCGTTTTAGTTATAATATAATAAGCCGACGGATTAAACAATGCGTTCGAACTCTCTATTGCAGATTTTAGGTCATCGTTGATGTATTTAAAGCAAGTAGACGCCAGAATAACTTCCTTGTGCACAGAAAGTAAATGAGTTCGTCTAATCGTCCATACGGCAGCTTCATCGACTCATTGTCTGCTGACGACTGCATTCTCCACTACACGGGGGACACATGCAAGCCATGCGACTGTTCTTTCAATAGCCCGGGGCTTCAAGAACCTTCCGGAAGCCAAACAACCACGGAACAGTCCAGCTCGAGCACTGAACAAGGTCGCTGTCAATATTTCGTTGGTTCGACCCCAATCACGGTTTCTTCAACCTCCGAGAATTCAGGTGGCAAGTAAAGACTCAATCGCTATCCCCAATTGCATTTATGCAAATATGTGCTAAATGTGTCTCTTATACATAATATGAATTCATTATCGATTGTTGATATTTAATTGCTCTTGAGATTGATTTAATAAAGCACAACTATGAAACGCCTTGCTTACTGGTGTATCACAAATCCAATCTCAACCTCATGGGGATGGTTAGGATGCGTGTTTCATAAACTGTCATTCTCTGACACACGTTAACTCGTTAGAGTCGGAAACGAAGCCGTTTATTGCTGAATTGACTCAAGCACATACATGGTGTTCATACGAGCTGATACAATTTCGAAATTCCTGTCAACGAAGGGCTGAAATAGTTAACCCATAAGGCCGTCTTCATCCTTTGTTTAAAATTGAATGAGTTCGTCTTAACGTAGTCTATGTGCTTATACGCGCTCGAACTTAGGGACAGTAGAATACCTTCAACAAAACGACAACCTTCCTTTGCATAAGTCTGTATTTTGCCAGTTCATGAGCACAACGAAAAGATGACATTAATCGTCGCTATACTTTTATGTTACCATTGGTCATGGATGAATAAGAGCATATGATTAATTCTAGTTTACTGTTTGTTCATCACTTGGGTCCATCAAGGAGTCCAAGATTATT